>PVJA010012235.1:0-52534 GCA_004027025.1 Myocastor coypus
TAAGAGGAAGCAGATACATATATAGTCAAAGGTTTTGCAATTGCAGTGTGCCACCAGTGAAGCTTGTGATGTTGGAGGCTATTGAATCTAAGCCTCCTAAAGCTCATCTCACCAATCTAGCTCTGCATTCCATGCATTGTAATTAAGGATTTTTTTTTCTTGCTGGGTGGTCAAGGGCAAGTCGAAGCAAGACCTGTATAACTAAACATTCATTTTTTTTTGTCTTTTTGTATCTTCCAGGGTCAAATCCCCTCAGGATTAAATTTGAGACCATAGACAGTACTTTGCAGAACTGTTGTTAGTGTTAGCCTTCGGGACGAGTCACGGCCAATGCTTGGCCATTTTGCTTTCTGTGAAAGCCTGAGAGAATGTTTTTCTCTGGGTGACTCTCCTTAGATGCACTGCAGTTCATTCATCCCTTTCCTCTGAGGTCCCATAATCTCCTTGACCAGGAAATTTGGGACACCTCAGAGGAGACTTTGGACTTGGACTCTCCAGGAGTGCTGAAAATGTTAAGACATTGGCAATGGATTAAATGTGTTTTGCATAAGGAGATGAGCATGCGCATTCTGGGAGTCAGGGATGGAATTTTATGGTTTAGACCTGGAGTGAAAGTGCACAATGCTCATATGATCGGAGGTGCGACTTTTGAAAGGTGCTTGGATTGTACATGTAATATAGTTGACTTCTTGTTGGGGTGGAGTCTGATAATAATCGGTGGGTCACCTGGACCATGAGCTGAAAAGGTACATCTCCCTCCCAGCTCCTCTCTTGTTGCTTCTTGGCCACCATAATGTGAAATTAAACGCTTCCAAAATATAATGGCATCAGCACGAAGTGTACATTTGCGTCCTTATAGGTGTGGCACTGTTCTGAGAGCAGTGATGCAAGGGAGATGGCATAGGGACATGTGGCTGTGCCACACCCTGAAGAGACCCCTGTGAAGATTGGAGTGTAAGACTGAGGGGTGACCTAGAAGTACCGGAATTCTTGCCATAAAGACACTCAAATGGGTCACGACAAGGTGACATCAGGCCTCCTAAGCTGGACGCTGTGGTGAGACTGTGGATTAGGAAAGAGGGGTTAGAGTCTTGCAGGTGCACATAGAGTCCTAGGATCTCTTTTCATTCTCTTGTTGATACTCTGGCTGTTTTAGGTTGGAGTGATCTTATCTAAAGGACATAGAGGGGCCAGGAAGATGGCTCCATGGCACAAGTGCCTCCCTGGCAAGTGCAAGGTTATGAGTTCAAACCCCAGTCCCGCAAAAAAAAAGCAAACAAAGAAACAAAAATAAATAAAGGACGTACCTGTGGCCTGAGGCCCCTCTTCAATCCTTTGTAAACAAGCGAAAGGAGAGATGAGCGATTAGTGCCATTGGCATAATAAAGTAATGTATACATTATTCAGATTTTATTATTTTATGTCACAAGTTGTTACTGTTCATGGCTTCAGCAAGCAGCACATTTCTATAATGAATGTGAACTTCCCTAGTCTGAGGAAATTTTAATTTTTGCTCTGTTCCCTCTTCTCCCTAGATTCAGCTGGACAGAAACCAAGCTCCTTTGGACTACATGTACCATCTAGTAGTTTTTTCTGGAAAATACCTGGAAAGACACCCCCACCCCTTCACGACAGTTGTCCTTCTCAGGACCTTGAGAGTCCATTCCATAACCATTGTGCCTGGCCAACTTCAGGTGCTACTCTTCCCCCTCAGTCCCATTCCATTCCTTGGTGTCCAGTGGCCGCTAGAATATGCCTCAGTCTGCTCCCCGCACAGACTGATAAGCCGTCACAGGAATGGCTCCCTTCCTTCTTTGAGGGGGCCTATCATTTGGTGGCTCCTGTTTTATAGTTTAAATTTCCCCCAAAACTCTAGTGTTTGGAAGATGATTTGGGTAATGGGTTTGCTATACATATCAGTTGATGAGTTCAGTACCTGGCGGGGCCTGTTCGTGGGGCTTCATTGATGTCTCAGGTATCAGGGAAGAAATGGTGGCAGAAATAAGGAAAAGATAGACAAGAAGGCAAGAGCTAGGTCAGGTGGTGCCAGTGCCTAATTGGCAAACGACCCCAGAACAATAGTAGGGGTGTTTATTTATACCTTTTTAAAGTTGCTGTCATGTGACACATGGTTGCCTAGTGCCTAATAGCTTGCATTAGCCAGGCAGGATGCTTTTCTCATGACTGAGGTAGCTTGACTGCTCTAGGCTCTTTTGCTTTGGACTCCCCTCATACCCACGACCAATTTCGAGCTTTGGCAGCTCACAGCACCTGCTTGTCAGTCAGCTGCTAGAGGAATGACACTGAGAGGGCAGATTCTTGACCCCAGCTCCTCTCTCCTCTCTATATGCTTCCTGCCTCCCATGAGGGAGGCAGCTTTGCTCTACAACTTCCTCCGACATCCTGTTTCTGCCTTGGAGCGAGGCAACTATGAATTGAATTCTTCAAAACCGTGCTAAAAATAAAATCTCTCCTTCTTTATGTTATAAATCTTGGGTATTTTGGGAGCAAGGGCCTACAGAGTGTTCGGGGTCTCACTATTAGATCAGACTCATGGTGATCCACCTGTTTATCGCCTCCCAAAACTTGGGACGACAGGCACATGTCACATCTCAGCGCAAGCCAGGAGTGGGGCCAGCACAACAGGCCCAAGGATTGGAACCCCTGGCCCCTGCATCTACTTGCAGGCACTTTAATCTGCTCAGCTATTTGGCCAGCCCTAAATGTTGGGTATTTTGCACCAGTGACTAACTAATACAGTCCTTTAAAAAGAGTTACTGTTGTAGCTAAACTCTAATCTCTTTTCAAGGCTGTCATCACTATTTGGTATTTTCTTATTGCCTTATTGTCTGAATAACACCATGAGAAAGGTAACTTATCAAAAAGAGAAACTTTGTTCTGCTGATGTATTCCAAGTATATAGATTTGGGTCTGACACATCTCCCCTTTCTCTAACAGGTAGTATATTTTCATAACAAATTCGGATGTAACCAATGCCTGTAAAAATAGCAATAAGTAGAAAAAGGAAACATGTAGACTTTAAAGTGAAAAATAGATTTATAAAAAGTCAGTAAAGCTTGGAAAAGTTCTGAAAAATCTTCAGAGCATACACCATTTTTAATAATTTTTTTTTTTTTCTCAAAGACTAGCATTTGGCTCCGAGGCACAAGTGCCTGCTGGGCAAGTGCAAGGTCGTGAGTTTGAACCCCAGTCCCACAAAAAAAAAAAAAAAAAATGAGCATGATTTAATTTTATTTCTTTCTGTTTTGTTTCATTGAGTCTTTTGCATTTGTGTTAGTTGTCGTTCAATTTCTGGGACGAAGTAACTGACACAATTGGAAGGAGGAAAGTTTTATTGCAGCTCATGGTCCAGAGGACTTGGTCTGGTTCCGCTGCTCCAGGCAAGATCATCGTGATACAAGGGCACAGAAGCTGTTGAGTGCATAGCAGGTGGACGTAAAGCAGGGGAACAGTGTCATAGGGGAAGGGGCCAGAGGCAAGAAGTAGTGCCCACGGTCAGGCCTCAGTGACTCACCCAGATGCACACAGAACTGTGCTTTATGTACCCCGTGGGTAATTCCCAAGCCAATAATCTTGACAGTTAAGCTTCACCATCTCAGTGCCGTATCATTATGATTTTCAACTATGTATTACAAATATATTCTATTTCAGTGGCATCTTGACTGACACATTAAGAATCTAATGACTGCTAAGTCCACTATTGCTATGCGAAAATATTCCAAGTTCTACTTTGCATAGGACACTGTGGATAATAAATAATCCCTCTTCTAATTGAGAACAGTCTTTAAGATGCTTTAGACTCATGCAGTGAAGAAGTCTACTGGCCCATATCAGACCTCAGGTACTGCTCCTAGATGGATCTTGCTGCTAGCCCAGTCAATAAAATAAAATGTGTACACCTGATTGGGGATGGAGACTTAGTATGACAGAGATGCACCAATTACATGGACTTAAAATAGTTTCCTTCTCTTGATGAAGTCTTCTGATGATGTCTAGTCTTTCTGACCTCTTCCCTTTCTCTTAGATCCACAATGATGATGTCTGGAGGTGGAGAAGACTATGGCGGCACCAGAAGGAGCCTCCCGTCTCCAAGCGCTCTCAGTGCCTCTCTTCACATCCTCACGAGCCTCCTGAAGGTGCTCTCGTACCCCGTTAGTGGCCTTCCTGCCAGGGCCCACAGTTGCATTCACAGCACGTCAGAGCCACAGCAGATTTTCTGGTTTTCTGAGACATCATTTCTCACCAGCACTATGTGACCCTTTGGAGTCTTCAGGGTTTAGGATCTTCCTTGGGAGGAAACTCTCAATTCAAAATACATTTAGGGTAAAATTCACAGGATTTAGAGATCCAATACATAACTAGCTAAAACTGGAATGTTTCCAAGTTGATATGAAAGAAGAACAAATGAATTTGAAACAAAAGATTCCATTAGTTCCCTGAATCTTTAGTCGTTTAACCAATGGGCTGATCTTCTTTGAGACTTATCCATTTATTCTTTAGTTTTCTGGGTTTTATCAGAACCTTCAGCTTTTCTGTTTGCATCAACAACCTCACCAACAACTCTTAGCACTTTTCCCCCCTTCTTCTCATCCCATCATTACCAGATCCAATGCTCTGGTGGACAAATGAAATAGCCCATGATCTTTGTCTTCTTCAAATCTCATTCCAGGATGTTCTCCATTTTCTTCCCTATGCACATCCTGAGGTAAGATGTCACTGAACAACACACAGACACATTCTTAGGCGCTCACATTCTTAGGGACACTAATAGTGAAATGTGACATGGGGGGGAGACCCCTAACCTAGTAAGGGAGAAAGAGGGGAGGGCTCCAGGAAATCACACATTTCTGCATTTATATCTTTAGAAGGAGGTGACCTAGCTCACTCTTACCACACCAGGAATCTTGTCCAGGTTTTCTATGTCCCGGAC
Source organism: Myocastor coypus (assembly GCA_004027025.1). NCBI lineage: Eukaryota > Metazoa > Chordata > Mammalia > Rodentia > Myocastoridae > Myocastor > Myocastor coypus. The sequence continues at coordinate 4,952 of PVJA010012235.1, forward strand.
ATAAGCAGAAAGATCAAAGATGCATTGAAAATAATAGTACAGCCCATAGGGAGGGAGGGAACTAGTGAGAGTGAAGGATCCAGGGAGGCTTGCTGTTGAAAGTCTGAGCATTAAGGTTTAGGGTGGGGTTGAAGGGTTCGCCTGAGGTTTTGCCCCTGCCTTGGCTTTGCCCTTCTGTTGGGCAATGGAGTTTTGACCTTTTATAGTTCTTGGAGGAAAAAGGCATTCAAAACCCAAGAGAGTACCGGGGCAGTAGAAAACTGAGGGGTCAAAAGTGCGCAAGCAGTGATTGGGTAGTTAGAACTGGGTCAGCCAAGGGTAGCTGAAGACCACTGGAGACTTAGAAGGAGCCAGCTTACCTGGTTACTTTCTTCCAGGTGTTTAGACCTGGATATCTTCGACCTGGGTTAAAGTTTAACTCAGAATGTGGTTCTGTCCCAGAGAGTAGCCTCCAGGATCAGGCACCCCTTCTTCCTTCAGCCATTTCATTAGCTACCTCCTGCATTAATACCTCTTAGCTTTCCCAACTTTTGATTCTGTAAGCAGTGAACTTTCTCACTAATATAAAGCCATAAATTGGGCCTGGGCTGGCTTGACTGCCACGTGCTGGCTTTCACAGCAAAATCACAGCCCCTGGAGATGAATCTGGTGCTACATTTCTCTTGTCTCAGCAACAGAAAAGACACAAAGGAAAGGTATAGGAACTCATCCTAGGGGAAAGTTACTGGAATTTTCACAGGCAAATTCCAATATACCACTTCCAGTGCAACTCACTAGAGACAAAGACCCTCTGCTGCTGTGGGAAGCCAGTCAGGACAAAGGTTATGGCTGAGGGCTCAACCTGGGTTTTATTGATTTATGAAGGGAATGGCTGAAGGTACCATGGCCAAGAGAATATCAGACAGCAAATGAAATGCTGTGAGTTGTGCTAGGTTAGAGACACAAGGGCACCTCTGCAATATGCAGAGATGTATGCAGAAAGAGTAGCAATTGATTCTGATCACAGTTAGCCTCTAAGTTTGGAGCAATCTAAATAACACAGTCTGAGGAAGTGTTCAGTGTTTTGCGTCAGCTACTTCAGCTCTTATGTCTAGTTTTTACTGCCCTGGGATGTCACTGACTCTCTAGGCTTAATCCAATCCAACAGCATGGCAGCCTCTCACTCTAACTCATGCTTCGTTGTAGGGAACTATAGGTGGTACAACACTGACCTGTTCCATTGCTTTGAAGGCCACCTGTTGGTGCCTACTGCCTCAGGCTAGACTTATTTGCGTTGCTTAAAGCCAATCAAAGGGAAGAGTATTTTCCTAGCCAGTTCTGTAGATATCAATGCATAAATAGGGCAAGAGTTAGCCAATAGGAAGACCAATGGTCTTCTTTCAGGAGGGGCCATCGTGGTGGTCTTCCACAGACAGAGATATCTAAATCTGTGTTATGAGAGAAAAAGAGATTTCATTTAATGGGAATACATATTTGATGTAAACTCAGAAATATAATCTAGGAGAAAAAAGTACCATCAGTTCCTTCTGTTTACTATAGGTTTGTTTTCCATGTACAGAATGACTACATCTATTCACAAACTGCATATTAATCTGTAACAAATGACATATCCCTGATCTTGTAGTACTCATAACTGGTTCAGAAAAACAAAACATATAATGCTGAAGAAGCACCATAATAAAAATAAGCACAACAATACTCTTAAGCAATTTTTATGTATGACACACCTAGTATTCAATTCCAGAAAACACAGTAGCAAACAAGTCTGCAGAACTTCAGCAACAGGGGATGGAAGGAGGCCGCATAGCCACGGAAGGCTGCAGGCAGAAGGCGATGTCTCTGCCGTGCCATGAAGCTGGCAGGAGGAAGTGAGGGGAAACCTTACGCACGCAAGGCACGACTGGAGTGCATGGTGAATGAATGCTTACATTGAAAGTCTTCATTCAGGCAAGCCACACTGCCATTAATCCTCCTCCCACATCCCCCCACTCGACAAAATACTCCTGCTCGTTGCAAACATGCTCATCCCATCCTTGCCACTTTCTGAAGCAGTCCCGGAAGTGCTTCTTCATGTGTGCCTTTATGAAGTATGATCAAAAACATGGTAAAAGTGGTTACCATCCAAATGAAAGACAGGCTGGGCACCCTTTCAGGTGCACAGGATGAAGAGGTGAGTGAAGCACAGCTCTGGGGAATTGGCAGTTTTGTACAGATCTCCATTGCCAGCTTCTCCTACGGCCTGTTCTTAGCAATCTGAGACTATGGATCCATGTCACTGGTAATACCAGGAAAGAAGCCCAGAAGAGCCCTAAGAGAAGGCTTCTCTGCAGAGCTAACTGTATGAAGAGAACACTGCATCCCCAGCATGCAAGGAAGGACTTCTCTGAGCAGCCGCGGGCCTCAGCTTTCCCTCCATCGTCTGCAGCATTCTGTTTCACAAGGTCCCTCAGCACAGAAAAAGATTAGCCAGGAGTACAGAATCCAAAATTAACCTTTTTTTCAAACAGAGACCTGTGAATATAAGAAATATCACTTGACAATATTTTTAATGTGTTTGCTTCTTGCAGGGTCTTATTATGCAGCTCAGACTCATGGCAATCCTCCTGCTTTCAGCCCCTCCAGCTCTGGGATTACAGGCATGCACCACTGTGCCAGGACTCTGGCTGGCTCAGCCCCCCCTGAGGGTGGGACTGGTGCAGCATGTGGTGCTGGGGAGCAAACCTTGGTCCCTGCACTTGTCTAAACTTGCTTAAGCAGGTGCTTTAGTCCACGGAGCTATTTTACTAGCCCTATCACTTGACAATTATAATTAAGCCCTTGACTCTTTTGTGTTTGTTTTTTTAGTTTGGACCCCATTGACACAGTTATCTATTATCTCTGGTTAATGCCACCTCGACTGCAGTGCTTGGCTTAACCCAAGGTTGTTCACCCATAACCATCCCATCCCACCCCTTTAATTATGTTCTTCCCAGAGCTATTCCTTTCTGGTTTGGAATAATATGTTTCTTTCCACTTGGTTGCAGTTAAGACTGCCTTCTGCATAGTTACCAGAACCCAGATTTGGTCTGTGCCTCAGTCTGCCCCTGAAGTCTCACTTATTATTTTCCTGGTGTTCTGCCAAAGGAATTTTGTGTAAGAAGGAATCTTCACCTGATGTATTTGTCTCTCCATCTTCCTCATGATTTTAAACTTCTACTCCCACTCCATCAACATCCAGCTAAACATGGCTTGCAGGGTCCCTAATCTGAATCCATAAAAGTTAGTAATATGACTAAAACAGAAGTATAAGCAGATAGATAGCATCACTCTCTGCATCAATACATACTAGAGAAGAGCAAAAAAGGAGATATCACATTAGACTAAAACCGTGAGTCCAAAGAGTGCCTGAAAAGTATACATAATATTGCAAAGTGGTACATTTATATTTATATCTTTGGAAGCATCAGATCTATCAGTCTAGAGGAAAAGGCATTTCGTAGTTTTGTGGGAGAGATTTCTTTTGCACCTGCTCAACATGGTCAATCACCCTTGCCAAATATGATCCACCAAATTGTTTTCAATAGATAGATAGATAGATAGATAGATAGGTAGATAGATAGATAGATAGATAGATAAATAGATATTCCAGCAAAAGTCCCCTGGACTCTCGACTCCTTGCTAACTCATGTATCAATCCAGCAGGGAGTGAACAGGATGGTCCTCTCCCTTACACTTTTGGTAATAACTATTCATTGATTAATTGATCAATATATCCGCACTAAATTTCCAAAGAGCAAAGGTGTGCTTTGACTTTGGCCCCTTTAGCCAGGAACCAGAGCCATTCTAGGCATGAGATGTCCTAAGGCACACAGGGCACCTGAGCCTGCTCCTTGCTGCCTATAGATTCACTCACTCACCCTCAGGGTACTGAGCTGAACCCCCATCTTTCAAGTAGTCCCTTTGCAGACCCAGTATTTGCTCAGACATAAATATATCTACCCACACTGGCTGACCAAGGACTGTGGATGGATGGGGATTTATTCAAAACACTTTACACATTCTCACATTAGAAGCATGAGTTAGCCTATAACTGTCATCATCCTGTTTTTCTCTAGCTGTTGTGGACACCTATTATAGTTTAGATCTAAAATGTCCCCTAGATTCTCCACAGGCCTGTCCTGGAGGAGTCTATTCTTATCCCCAGATCTCTCTCTTTTGCTCTACTTCCTCAACACCATAAAGTGAGCAACTTTCCTCCCCTCTGCCCTACTATCATGATGCTCCTGCCTTAGAGCCAGTGGACGTGGCCCAACTTTTCTGAACCAGGAGCCAAAATAAGTCTCTTTTCCTTTAAGCCACCGATATCTGGCAATTCGTCCCGTTGTTGGGAAAGTGAGTAGTATAGCATCTCTCTCCGCTCTGCTTCCTGAACCACCGAAGAGCACTGTAGTGGAGAGCTGACCCTGCACTGACAGGTGTACAGACCCTAACCTCCCAACTTACAGGAGGATAAAATTAAAACAACAGGACCATTGTCCATTGTTTCCAGAAGATCACACAAACTTGTGCATAGAGAGTGCGATGCCATGTCCTGAAGCTGAACGCTGGTCTCGGCATAAACCACGCATGGAAAGGCCCACCCCTCACTCCTCACTTATCCCTGAGTATCTCAGCCCACCTAGGGGCTAGGCAAACAGTGGGTGTTCAGTGCGTGTATCGCACTGCACAGCTTCTCCAGAGTTGCTTCATTCTCCCAAGGCCAATCAAAGCATTTCTGCTCAAGAAGTCCAATGAAAATGTTTGCTGCTACTGTTTCGGATCACACTTGGCATCCTCAATCCCTTAGCAACCCTCTGCATCATCTACAACTTTAACTTAAGGGGGAATTCATTCCCCTGGGCCAGCCTACTTGCTAAGGGCAATATGGCTGCAGCAGGAAGGCAGCAGCTCAGCCTACCTCTGGTGGCTCAGGCCTAGCCTAGCAGTGACCCACACACTCAGCATGTCTTGCAGCAGCCCCGGCTGTGTCCAGGGACACTTGGTCACAAGCGCGTGAGGCGCTCGGCTCTGTCCTATGTGCAGGCCTCATGATGGTTTGGCACATCACAGCTCCATGCTGATGAGCGTGCTGAGAGCTGCTTCATTTCAGCTGCTGGTAAGATCTTGGCCAGACTGAGTATCCAGAGCCTGCAGTTAAGGAATCAGTACATTTGCAACAAATGGAATCCTCCACAGAGCAGCCTGCTCACCATCTGGGTGCTGGGGCAGAGCAAATGCGAATGAGTCCCTCCATCTGCAAAGTACCCTTTCTGTGACTGTGTGTGTCCAGTCAAACCTTAAGCAGGGGCAGGAGAGATGGAGAGCAAAGCCTTTGGGTAGGGCACCTCTGTGAGCCCCTTGGGGCCTGTATTTTCCTGTCTGGGCTGAAGGGAAACCTGGCTTTGTTTTCTCTCAGTAAACAGTGAACTTGATAGAAAGCCCTGGGTGGAGTCCCCGTGGCATCCCCAGTGCCTGACCTGCATGTGCCAGGTGCTCGTGCAGTGTTTGAGAGTTGACAATAGCTGATGGAGTTAGTGAGTGAGCAAGCCCTTCAGGCAGGAGTGTGACACTGCCCCATCCACCACCACCTGTCACCTACATTTCCACTCCCTTCACCTCTGTAGACACTTCCGGTGTCCACTGGAACTTGGTTTGTGAAAGCTGCTCCCCTAGGCCAGAAAACCATGGTTTAGAGTGGGAGGCACACAGCTGAGCTACCAGCTCAGGGAGATCAAAGGCCCACGATTTGGTTGTATGGCGACTTGTGTTTCTCAGAGGGCGCGGTCACTGTGAGTTCCAACGGTGGGAGTGGAACTCAGAGAGGAGGGCTTCCTCATGCTTGTTTCTAGCCTGCCTTATATAAATCCCATCCCCTCCAAATGTTCTGTTTCATAATCTCTCTCTCTCTCTCTCTCTCTCTCTCTCTCTCTCTCTCTCTCTCTCTCTCTCTCTCTTCCTTCCTCTCCCTCCTTCCATCCTTTCCTCGCTTTCTCCTGCCTTTTAGCTTTTGGATTTAAAAGACAGAGAAAGAAACAGAGGGATAGACGCCATGTGTGCTGTGGTGCTGCAGAGATGTTATTGATTGCTCCTGCTATAATAAAAGCGACACTGACATAAGCAGTTTCCTATGGTCACAAGGCTAGTTCGTGACCTGATTCATGAATTCCAATTCAGTCACCTTTTCATTTCCTTATGAAATTGTTTGGTTTGGGCTTTCTTGGAGGGATATTTCTTCTCAACGTCTTCAAAGCAGACCCCAGGGGTGATATTTTGCTATCTGAGAAACTGTATCACTTCTCAGGCCAAGCCCAGCTCCTCCAGAGAAAAAGTTTTCCCAGAAACTTGTCTTCCTGACATGTCCCTGGGGACACCATCTCACCTGGCCCAGCACTGTGGATCCTGGGGTAAGAGGTGAGTATGCTTGCCACAAGCAGAAGCCATGTGATCCTTCTCTGTCCAAACAGGTAGTCTGTGTCTGCATTCCTGAAGATTCTCTTTTGCCAACACAGCTGCTTATGCTAAGGTGCCTTTTCACTTTATCAGTGGAGCAGCCCCAGGCCAGCTGGAGGACCAGGGCGCCTTCAGATGCAGGCGGCTCGGGCCGGTTCCGTTTGCCCTGGTCTCCTTGGACACCTGCAGATTGCAGAGATCTATTTTACTTGTATCCCTTGTGCTTTCTGGAAGCCAAGCTGCAGATGACAGTATCTGTTTCAGGGGAAAGAGCGCCACCTGCTGCCTACGAACGCCCTCTGCCCTGAGGGACTCGAAAACTTCCCGGATGTCGTTTCTGTAAGGTTTCTATAAGGGCTCAGAGCCTGAAGGGGCCAGAGCTCCAACTCCCTGCGACAGACTGAACCACAGGCTCTCGGAGGAAGCCTGGCCTTGCCTTGCAGCGCATCTTTTACCTTTCTCCCTGCTCCATTTTTTAGAAAAGAAAGAGGCTTGGTGAGGCTTGCAATCCAGCTGCGGATCAGAAGGCAGGAAACACAGAGCCTCTCAGGGCAAAACTGACCTCTCCCACCCAGCAGCAGCCTGCATGGAATTCATGCGTCTCTGGCTTGCTTTCCTCTTCACCTGCGGCAGAATCCTTGCAGCAGACTTTTCTTCGCGGCTGTTTTGTTGCTGTTGCAGATGGTGGTGCTGGCTCTGGTCCTTTCTCCTCCACATTCTGCTCTGCAGTACAGCTGTTTCTGCTAAGCCTTCGCTCTCCTCCTAGAGCCCAAATCCCTTCAAAGGAAGCGCAATCCCTGGTTAATCTGTACATTTTCTCCGAGGGCCTGCTGCCAAAGAGTGTCCGGGACCTAGCTTTCCACGCCCCATTTTCTGTCTGAGGCCCTCAGAAATCAAATACATGCTGCTGGCCTATTGAAGCTGTCACCCTCTATTGGTCCCCTGAGGGTCTTGTCCGATAAGGCTGGCTGGGAAGAACAGTCACCCTGACTCCTCTCTTAGCATCTTCCCTCCTGTTCAATCTCCCCGCAGAAAACTCCCATCAGCTGTGATTACAGGAAGTGTTTCACTTCTCATCACTCGCAATGAACAGGTGAAATATCCAACACAATGATTTTTTTCTGACGGTCATGTCCTGAAACAAAGGATGATCCAGTTGGGAGCTCTCCTTAGCCCTGTTCTCATCCCAGTCCCTGGGAGGGACTTCCGTGCAGGGTTGCAGGGGCACAGCCAGCACCCCTGCTTCCACCAGAGGGGCTTGCAGCCAGAGAGCCCATAGAATCACTTTCGCTCCCCTAAAATAAGCATCGCCCAAGTGTTTATCCATAGGAGAAACCCTCTTCTTTTTCTACTCTCGGGATTGAACCCTGGGCCTTCACACCCCTCACAACATATTCGGTCCTTTTTTTATTTTAAGACAAGGTCTCACTAAGTTGCTAAATTGTACAGGCTGAACTCGAACTTACCATTGTCCCGCTTTAGCCTCTCAGACATTGGGATTCTGGGCACACACCACCATGTCTAGCTGGGAAAATCCCCATCAAACTGAGGATCTAGTGAGGTAACCCGGTGCTTGGGCCTCACATGGAATAAGCACTCCAGGGATATTCATTCAACTCACAAGCTACCTGGTCATCAGGTGGGGTCTTATTCAAAACTTAGTCCCCAGTGATATATGTGACAACTATTAGGTTCACTGTCAGTGGACATTTGATTAAATAGACAATTGATCTCATAAAACAACTATGACTGGCAAAAGAAGGAAGTATATCCTGTAATCCCAGCGCTCAGGAGGATGAGGCAAGAGGATCAGTGCGAGTTCGAGACCAGCCTGGGCTACAAAAGTGAGCTCAAGGCCAGCCTGAACTGCATAGCAACACCCTATCTCAAAAGGATAATAATAATAAAAGAAGGAAGTGTAAAAAGAAAAGTGTAATAGTTTGAGGAATACTAGAAAGAAAGATACCTGGAAAGGACTAGAAGGAGAGAGGCAGAAAGTCCAGCAATGTCATTATTTCACTTCAAATAAAAAAAAATTAAAGCTTAAGAAAAGAATAACTGGGCAATGTAGACTTCACATGCATAAATAAATCATTTGTTTCAAACATCAGAAGCCAGTGCTCACGGGGAGAGCCCCAGCCCCTCAGGAGGCTGGTAGATCCCACACAGAAGCCTCTTCCCCAGGCCGGCAGGGACTTCCATCATTAGACAAGGTGCAGCACTGCTGTCCTCTCTGAGCCTCACTCCAGGATCACCTCCCACTCTGATGTCCTTGAAGGTCCCACGTGACAGAAGACTTGGGCTCCCCCACTGTCCCCACTGACCAAGCCAGTAAGTGGCGGAGGCTTCCCCAGCACAGTTCCTGTCTGCTGTCGAAGGTGGCACTGCCCTCCAAGCTCCTGGCCCAGAGAGGCCCTGTGGTAAGGCCATGCTTGCCCTCTAGCTGGGCCCTCAACCTGCCTCCTTTCACAGCTCAATTTATTTTCTTTCACTGAACAGGCGAAGCAAGCAGACTCTCTCTGTAGGTGTGAGTTGGCATGCACGTTTGGCAGGGAGGGTGGGTTTCTTGGGGGCATCCACTCCTTGCTCTTGTGCCCAGCTCACCCTGTACTGAAGCAGTAGAACCTTCTCTGCCAGGCATAGAGGACACTGGCTAACCTAAGATCTGGCAGCAAACTAGGAAGGAGGAAAGGTCTTTATGACACACAAGCCAGTAAGTGAGCCATCAGGAGATGCTTTGGAGGAAATCAGTCTATGTTCCCCCACTGACAGCGCTGAACAACCCAGGGGTCCTTCCTTCCTGAATACTCCGTATCTCTCCGGTAGGGACCTCGGGGACAATCATGCCACAGTTGCGGCTCTTCATACTACAGTCCCGCACTGCCTGCTCAGCTTAACCACGACCACAGCAACTCCAAAGGTCACTGCTATGGAACCGTGGATCACAAACACTGAGGGCCACCTCAGTGACTTCGAGTGCTTGCTAGACATTAGAGATGCCCAGTGTATACACTGCTGTATCTGAATCTGTGGTGGTGAAGAGTCACTGAGTTCTTAATGACCTAACCCAGAGTTTGAGATTTCCTGTCTGCACTGCTGCTCAAAATGTGGTCAGTGGACCAGTAGCACCACCACCCAGCAGCATGCTAGAAATGCAGAACTGCTGGCTCCATACCTCACCTGCTGAATGTATTTTAGCAAGACCTTAGTTGAAGTTTAGGAAACACAGACTTTCAATCAATCTTCTTGAACCCTAAAGGAAGCCAACAGTTGAACTCATTGCTATTGACCAGCGTCAGTGACTCCGTTCAGTGTGATCATTCCCTGCGTTACCCAGAGCCATGTGGTGGGAGTAGCTGGCTGATCAGAACTGTCTAACCAACTTCAACTTTCCCACCCTCACATCCTACCCATAGCCATTCACACTGGACATCCAAAGATGGTAATAAATAAATAAATAAATAAATAATCACCAAGACACTATACTAGACTGAAACCAGGGTCCAAACCCCAGGTCCACCACATTTTAGCAGGACAGCCATTGGGAGCCACTTAATGCTTTGACTCTTGGTTCTGTATATGTAAAATGGAGGCCATTGGAAGGATTCCTCCAGGATCCCCAAAGTCCTCATGCAGCTCTTATCCTTCCCCACCATTCACACATGGAAACTCACCATTAGAAGTGAACCTTAGGTCCAGATTTTCCTTGCTGTCCAAATTTTATACACGGAGAACTTGGGCCAACAAGGAAACTCATGCAGGCCAAAACCTTGGCTAGAACCCAGAGCTTAACTAGAACCCAATGCTTTCTACAAGTCTTGGACTCTCTCTCTCTTAGGTTGGGGTGGGGGAAGAATGCATCCTGAGGCAGAGACGTGTGTACAGGAAGTGTCTGAGGGCAGCTCTCCCCACTGTTATGTCTTTTTATTTCCAGGCCCCTGACCAATGCCCAAGCCTGCTTGGCTCCCTCTCAGCAGCCCATATATATTTCTGCTTTGGTCCACTTATCTTTCTCCATGGAAAGAACCACTAAGTCTACTGCCCAAATTTCCACCTATTGAGAAATTTCTCTCTCTCTCTCCTCTCTCTCTCTCTCTCTCTCTCTCTCTCTCTCTCTCTCTCTCTCTGTCTCTCTCTGTGTCTCTGTCTCTCTCTCTCTCTCCCCCCCTCCCCAAAGATTTAAGTCACAGCAGTTCATTTTCAACTTTTCACCTGCATACAAAGCCAATTTCTGTGATTTGGAAATGGTTTGAGAATGTCTTCTAAAAGTTCATGTGATGGGAGTTGGGTTGCCATCATGATGATGTCAAGGAATACTAGAATCTTTAGAAAGTTGATGGGTAGGAGAATCTTTAGAACGGGGAGCCAAATGTGAGGCAATTCGGATAGTGGGGGAACTGTCTTCAGAAGAGATTAGTGTAGTTCTCATAGGACTCCAGTTAGTTCCCATGAGAAAGGTTGCTACGAAAGAACAAGACTAGCCCCGCCCAGCTTGCTAACTTTCCAAATGGCGATAGGGTCTCTTCCTCTTACGCATTCTCCAGCCACAGTGTGATACAGCCAGAGAGGCCTTGCAGGAACCAGCACCGTGCTGTTTGAACTTTCAGCATCCAAAACTGTCAGCTAAACAAATAGTTTTCTTTATACAGCATCCAGCCTGAGGAATACTTCATTATAGTTGTAGCAGATCGACTAAATACATCATCCATCTGGGCCTGAAACTTGATCCTCTTCTCCTTCATAAGCTGTTCCTGAGGCAGCCTCCTCTAGAGCCACATGCATAGGTGTCTGCTAAAGGGGAGGAAGTAACAGCAGCAGTGTAGGGGTACGAGCCACTTGCTCGTGCAGCTCCCATGTGACCTTAGTTCTTGTTTGGCTTCATACTGGATGAACTGCTTGCATCTTACAGGTTGAGCTGAAAGAATTCAGCTCAAGACAGTCAGTGCCCTTCTACTATCAGCAGCTCCTGAAGAATGACTCAGCAATAAATTATCAACATCCAACATTTTCGACCTGAAGGAAAAATGTGGAATGTACCCTACCGAATCCAATCCTGCAGCAATGAATCTTTACAATGAGCGTATGAGGATGTTAGAGAAAGCATTAATAACTCGGTCTTGCAGGTAAGGAATCTTAAGTATCCCAAGGTTAAACGGTTTCACTGGTTAATGGAAAATCAGTGCAGCTTTACAGCAAGTCCACTGGTCCAGCCCTGCCCAATATAATATGAGCCACATATGTAATTTTTAAATTTTCTAGTAACAATATCATAAAGAGTATAAGTAGAAATTCTTCTCACCTCTCTATCTTATTTAACTCAGTATATCCAAAATATTATCAATTGAATTTTTTAAAGAAACTACAGGTCTTACACTATCTTTGCCTTATTAAGTCTGAGAAATCTGGCCTGTGTTTTATATGCATAGCACCTCTCAATACGAATAAGCCATGCTGCAAATTGTTTGATGTCCACATGTGGCTCGGGGCCACTGTCTTAGAAACCACAGCTCTGATGCTGCCCAATTCTCCCTGCTCTTTTCCCTGCTATGATCCTTAATTGGCAAGATCAAGAACCTGGGAAGGAAACATTTGGGCAACAATCCCACTTCTGGTGAGAATCTAAACCTGTGCCATTTACGAAGCCTCCAGAATGCCTTCTTCTTTGTCACAGCATGCTCCGCTGCCCCTGTTCAGACTCACAGGTGTTACTGCCACTTGCTGAGAAGGTTTAGTTTGAAAAGAAAAGCAAAAAACAAACAGCGGTAGACAAATGTTTAACTCCATCTCTGTGTGCACCCTGTAATTTAATGCTAAATCCAGCTCAATTTGGTTTCTGTGGCAACCAGCAGAGCCGGCTCTCCACAGCCCAGCTAACCGCTCCTTGTCAGATTTCTAACTGCAAGGTGCCTGCCATGCACTCAGCATCCCCAGTGCCTGAGCTCTGAAGACCTCCAAAGCCCTGGACTTGGAATCTGAGCTTGATACACAGGTTCAGAGAATGTAGAACAGGCAGGATTAGGAGATCTCCACTCGTAGAAATCTTTAGAAAGGGAACCTCACTGGCCTGGAAGTCTTAGGAGAAGAGCTTTTAAGAGACAATAGAAAGTGTGAGAAGCGAGGTGGTTGCTGCTAACTCCTGAAGGCTCTGTAGGAAACTATCTCTGTAGGGATGGGCCTGCCGGCAGGCAAAAGCCCTCAAAGCAAGTTTGCCTGCTTTTGTTTCCTTCCTTTTTGTAAGTGCATATGTGTGACTGGGGAGAGGTGGACTTGAATCCTGCTTGCATACTGATCAGGTGCCTGAGACTCTCATCTCTGGGTCTGGGGATGTGGCAACATTGCACCATTGCCCCTGGACTGCCACAGCCTCCTGGACTGGAGTGAGTAATCCAGCGATCCTGAATCAGCCTCATCTTGGGTTCCCTCTGGCTGGCTTGGACCTCCAGAAGGAACTGCTTCCCTAGAAGCCTCTAGAGCCATGATTTCCAGGCTTTTTGTCCACGGTTTAAAATGCAAGTAACACGGTGACCTAGTGCCGTGTTCTACCCATGTTCCTGATGGGCACCTCGGTGTGCATCCTGCACACGTGCTCTCTCCAGAGTAGTCTCTTCAAAGCACACATTTCTACAGAAAACTCCTCTGAAGACCCACCCATTGCTCTGAGAAGGAAAACAATCCCCATTAATGAGGCTGAGCAAGCAGAATAAGCGCCGGCCGCATTATGCCCCTCCAGCTGTGGGTTCATCCCCAGCCTTCGTGCCCACCAGGCCCTCTTCAGCAATGTCCTCTGCCCGCAAGGCCCTTCTGCCCCTTCTGTCGTGGCCTGGTTAACTGCTACTCACCGCTGAAATCTCATCCCACACTCTTCATGTTTCCCCCTTAATACACCTTCATCATTGAAATTTTACATTTGTTGGCAAACTGGAGTAACTCCCAGCTCTCCTCTTAAACATTCCACTCTGGAGAACAGATGCCTTTTCTGATTTTGTGCAGCCTTTTACCCCAGTGCCAGCTACAGTGCTTTCCATAGAGTAAAAGACTCAGTAAATACTTGTTGCATGGATAAATGAATTTCAGCTGACAGCTCCTGACACATGGCAATGCTTTCATAGAATTCTACTGACAAGAATTCTGAGGTCAAGGGGCTGGACTGAGTTGCAGAAAATGTCATCATGGACTGGTGTTGGCTATCACAGTCTGGTGAGCAGGAGTCACGCCAAGAGTCCTGATCATCTACCCCGCCCCCCATGTGCCGGCATCCGACTTTCTCAGGCAGGGCCAGACTGTAAGCAGTTTCATCAGGCTGGCTGATGACTGGAATGAAAATCTCCATGGAATTTTCTGAAGCCCCTCTGACCATGTAGGATTTCAAGTGGACTACAAAGCCACCTTTCCTAGAGCAAGGCAAGAGGATTAGATCTTTATAGAACAGGCTCCTGACAGCTGTGGGAAGATTGGTGAAACTGTATATCCCCAGTCTCCCAGGACAGGACCAACCCATTGAAGCAAATGACCAGTCCAATGGTGTGATCCCTGCTCTTCATGCTCCATCTGCCCAATAGGTTACTTTAGCAGCTCTCATTTCTGAGTTGACAGATTAACATCTATTCCAAACACAGAATCAGGATCATCCTCTAATCTGGAATTGGTGAAGAAGAAACCAAGGGCTTAAAGAAAGAGTCTGCTGTTCTATGGTCAGGTGGCATTTGGCTGAGTTTTTCTTTTTCTTTTATTTTTTCTTTTTATTTTCTTTTTTTAACTTTTATTTTTTATTACTTTTAACAAGAGATAACAGTATGAGAGTTTCAAAACATGTTAGTAGCACACTTGCAATAATTGACACATTGTATATTGTTGTCCTCATAAATTCTTTTTATTTTCCTACTGCTTCTCTTTGCTGCCCCATGTGGACTTGTGGTCCTGAGAAAGCCAGCCAAATGACGGAGATGCCATCAGCAGTTCCATGCTGGGAATGATGACTATAACAGACACCACCCATGCTGTTCTGAGCATGACCACAGGTCTCTCTCCTGGCCCCATGAGCAAGGAGGCCCTTCTCCCTGCCTGCCCTCCCTAGGCAGGGCCTCTCCTGGCAGTCAGCAGTGCTGTGAATGCGTATTGATGGATTCTGTTGACAACAGCCTCTTCATATCTGTTAACAATCTACTACTGGGTCTATTTCTAATAAGAAATTTTAAAACTACACACATTTTTTTAAAAATGTCTATGTGTCACACACTGTGGTACAGATATACCTACCATGTGTGCAGCAGTGACTTGCCAATTCAGAAGAGAGCAGGAACTTGGACTCCGAACCTAAAATGCTGCCTAGGTTCCTTTTCTCATCAGTTCACCACCTATCTCATCCAGCTGCAATAAAAAAGATGCATATCATCCTAGGACCTCAGCAGGGGAGGTAGCAGCACCTGCCAACAGCCTCTAGCCTCCAATGCAAGGAAGAGATCAGGCGTGGCCAGGGGAAGCTGGCTTGCTCCCTGTTTTCCATATGGCAAAGCTGCCTGAAGGGCTCATAAATCAGCAAGCTGGCTGAGGTGCTTTGTAATGCTCTCCCTGTGCTAAGAGATGCTGTAGGCTGCCACTCACTGATTCCTCCTAGGGCACTGAGTCCTTGCTCCAAAGTCACATGAGAAAATCACCTGCACTTGAAGTGTTCTGTGGAAGGCAGCATAGCAGAGGCAAAGAACCACTGGGCTCTTAAGTCAGAAAGGCTTGTGTTGGAATCCTGGCCCCTCCTGCATGAACTTGGGGAGCCTTCCAGAGCATGAGCCTTGTTACCTATAAACAGTGGCCAATAGCACTTCCCCTTATCTGATCCAGTAAAGATGAGTGTGCTTGAATGCCTGGTACAGAGCTTGGTACCAAAGAAGGCTAAATAGTAATAAGCATTACTTTTCCCTTGCCCAAGCCAGTTCCCCCGAATCTACTTAGTTCAGCATAAAATGTCCTGCTGTAGAAATGCTGCCATCTTTTGCTGCATTGAGAAAAGAAGAGAACTGCAGTTTCAGAACGTCACAGTCCTCCAGCGGCTCTAGGATGGAGACCGTGCCTGGAATTGTAGATTTGTTTCAGAGCATCAGAACTGAGCATCTATCAAGGGCAAGGGGCTGCATCCAGACTGCAAAGCCCGCAGAGGTCCTGTGGTAAGTACCTCTGTGCACAGTGTCATAGTTCCCAGTACAGCTCTGTGCATGGGGTGGGCGTGGCATGAGCAGCAAATATTGTCTCCCCTGAGGATGCCCTGAGGCTCTAACTCCCATGCCAAGACAGCGTCCTCAGCTGGGCGCTATTCAGCTCTCTTAGCAACATTCCCCTGCAGAGGCTTTTAAGCAAGTGTCTATGCCACCTCGGGTGGAACAGCCATTAGTTACAAAATCACACAAATACTACAGGTACACGGCCTGCAACATGGCCCCAGGGAAAAGGGGACTGATGCTGAGAAATTTCTATCAACCAAGCACACCAAACGTACCCATTTTATTCAGCTGTTTTTAGGAGCTAGCCCTTCTTCCTAGATAAGGACATTGAAGTCTTTGAGGTGAAGCAGCTCATCTAGATCAAAAGCAGAGTGAGTGTCCAGGTTAGGCTGGCCTCACCCCCAAAGCTGCTCTGCCATTCATACTGACTTCCCATGAGTTCAGAAATGCAGCCACAGAGCTGCAAAAATCCTCTGCAACACAACACAAGGCTGAGCTTACTGCAGTCCCCTGAGTACAAGGAGGTGCACAGAGCCTGTGTCCTTCAGCCTGTGCCTGCGTATTGTCAGGATGAAGGCTTCCAATGGGCCGTCCTACCGCATTGCCATCCTGGTCTCATGCATTACATCCATCTTCATGCTTGTCGCTTTGTTGCCTTCTCTGAATGCATCCTCCCCTCCCCGCCCCTCCTTTTTCTGTTATGGTGCAGCAGTCATTTTGTTACCCTTGCTTTCTTTCCACAAACAATCCTGGAGTAGGGCTGTTTTCTTTGCAGATAGAAGACTGCTCAGGCTCATGCATTCTGCAGCAGGACACACCCTGGGCCGGCTGGCCGAAAGGTGCCAGGAAATGTGGCTCTCTGGATAAGGTGTGCCTACAGGAGGCTCCAGAATAGACACTTGCTAAGGAAATCATTTCTAAAAAGCTTCAAACATCCTTGATGAGAGAGAAAGGGACAGAGATGAAACAAATGGCTTTGAAAATCTCCTTGCCAACCTCTGGCCTCTCCTAAATACTGTGCTTATGAATTTTGATTTTTTTTTTGAGACAAATTTTTCCTATGTTGCTAAATTGTCCAGGCTGAACTCAAACTTGATATCCTCTCGTCTCAGCCTCCCACAATGTTGGGATGACAGTTGTGTACTACATCTCTAGTTTCAGTTGCATTTTTTTCCTTCTCCCTTTAATTTTTTAAAGCAAATACAAAAAATTGTTCAAAAATATAAAATATTAGAAGCAATTCAGAATTTCACTAAATAAAATGATAGGAATTAACAATGATTGTTATATATAATCATTGTTGTCCTCAACTTTGTTTCTCACTTTACCAAACATAGGCATGCAAAAATGGTCGAAAAATTATAAAAAAGTAAAGGGGAGAGTGAAAAAAATTTAAAGCATTAACTGCTCCTTTCAGCAGACTAGCAGAAATCAGCAGCACACTTATTCAAAATAGCCCGTGTGTGTACATATGTATTTCTCTTTCCTGCTCTTTTCCTTTCCCTCATCCCAGTTGTTCCTTCCCAAATAGAGTCTGAAGGGTGCAATGGATACTGTGAAGTGGAAAGAAACTGTCCCTTCCTTTTTTATGTCCTTCCTTTGCAGCTGCCACCTCCTTTCTGTCAGCCCAATTGTTCGTCTTTTCATTATAGCAAATGAATCCTCACTAGAATTTTACAGCACGCGCACACACACACACACACACACACACACACAGAGTCATCTCCCTACCTTCTCTGCTGCTGCTATCTTACTGTTTTGTTATCCCTGTATTAGGCTATCACATTGTTCCTGTGTATCCACACATTCCCAAGCATGCTGACAACATGTACCTATTTATCCACGCAGCACATGGTCATTGTCTCCTGCACAAGGATTTGGACATAAGAAGAGCTCAAGCCATTTATTAAATTGATTATTTCCACCAAAAAAAGTGGGAGGGGAAAGGATGACTAAAGATCCTGTAACAGTCTTTCCCAGAAACCATTTTAGAATTACATAATTCCGCTCACACTTTCCTAGGTTCTAAATGCAATTCCGAGGAATTAAATTTCTTGGCTGTGCCCTATCTATAGCATGACTCATTCCTATATGATTGCTTTCTGGATCCCAAATAGCCTGTGCATCTGGAATCCAGGCGTCTGATAAGAGGCAGCTGTCACTTCACATTCTGCAGAACATTTCCACAGGAACTGCTCCCAACAGCTACAATCTTTCATTACAGAGAGCTGATTCATGAGATTTAAAATAGAAATCCTATACAACTGAATAATTCTGTTGAGGAAAACAGAAACAGAATAAACCAGTGGCCTCTTCAAGTCTTTCTTTTTTGAGATCAAGTCAGGGCAGAGAGCATCAGATCTTGAATTAAGAACTGGAGGAAGGGAAGACTCAAGGTGACAGAGTGGCAATCAGCAGGGAAAAAACTTCTCTTGCTGTCCAAATGCTGGAATATAGCAATGTGAGAAGACAAGAGGGAGGGAGGTGGGTCCTCTGGGCTCAGGAAGGACTTGGGGCATGAATTGAAGCGCACAGAGTGAAAAGAGAAACTGGAACAAAGAGGGAGGAGGTAAGCAGGCAGCACTTTATCTCTGAGACAGCACTCACATGCAAGAGGAGCTTTCACTCCTGCAGACACACGGTGACTGCTGGTGACCCCAGAGGCCTCCACAGAGAAATGGAGTAGTGGAGGGGAGTAATGACTGTGAATAACTTCACCAGTTGGTGGTGAGTGCTAAAGATTCAATTGTCCCACTTGAGAGAGCAGTCAGCTGCAAGCCATCTTGGAGAGGAGCTGACTGAGCTCAGAACTCTGATCAGCTACTGGCTCCATCTAGCAGCTCTCATTTGGGCCCAGGCCTGTGGTGTGCTGATTGTTGCAGGCTAAATGAGCCTGGTCTCAGCCAGAAGGTGCAGGCTGGCTGAACTTACCCACTGACCCACCAAAAAGCTACTGTTGGCTTGCTAGGATAAATCAACATGGATCAGGAGACAATGCTATCTTTACACATTGTCTACCAGTGACAGCAGAGTCTAACCTGGAAGCTAACCTTTTCCCCTTCCTCTTATTTCTTTTTTGTTGTGGTGGTAGTTTTGTTTCAGAATTTTTGTCTATTCGCTTTTTTCTCCTACTTCTCTATTTTCTCCTAATCCATTTTAAACTTTAAACCCAGAGGAAAACATTGACATATTAAGGATTTATATACTACATATAATTTTCTGAGATTTTGAAACATTTTGTTACACAATGAAAAATCCAGTTCATATGGTTAAAGGTGGCAAATTACTGGTTAGCTCAGTTTGTCATTTTCTAGGCTGTGATTGTTGCCACCGTTATTGCTCATTGCTTGCTACATCCAAAAGTGGCATAATTGTGCTAAGCAGCTATTTTTCCTGGATTTCCAAGACTAAGAATGAATAAAGGTCATAGAAAATACTGTGGCACAGTGCCGAAGAAACAGGGCTGAGTCAAACAGACAGCAACTTCTCATCTTCAACAAACTGAAGATATAAGATCTTGCAACAGACGCAAGACCCAAAATTCAGTTACACCTGGAAGATACCTCAGAAAAGTAGTCACTTCCTAAGCGTTCTAAATCTTTTCTGCTGGGTGATTAAGGACAAGTTAAAGCAAGACCTGTATAACAGAACATGTAACCCTTGTATCTCCAAAGGTCAGTCAAATCCCCTCAGGATTTACCTTGAAACCATGTGCAGTGCTTTGTAGATCTGTTGTCATTGTCAGCCATCTGGATGAGTCATGGCCATTGTTTGACCAGTTTGCTCTCTGTGAAAGCCTGAGAGAATGTTTTCTCTCTAGGTGATTCTGCTTACGCACACTATACCTCAAAGCAACCCACAATAATAGGCAATTTATAAGCATTATCCCAGAATTGAACTAAGAAAATGAGAGAATACTTAAACAACATTCAACCTCATGCATCCATTTCACCAAAGGCAGATCCAGGGGACAGTGAGATGGGAAAACCTGAAAGCCACCCACCTGGCCTCTCTGAAGTGATAACAACAAGGCAATTGAATGAAGCTCTAGAAAAAAAATCAAATCAGCAAAGGAAATATTTTCATACTTGTGAAAATCACTGGAGTGATTTCCCCAGCGCACTACTGCCTCCCAACCATCTTGTCCACCTGGAATAGATTTTACCCAAATCCTTCTAAAAATAAAAAGCTAAAGAAAACAAATTAGAAATAAGTAAATACTATCTTTCTATTTCTTAGACCAAAAAATTGAAAAGAAAAACATTCGGTCCCATCAAAAAAAAAAAAAAAAAAAAAAATATTCCCACAACCTTCCTGTAAAATGTTAAACATGCTTGGAGGTGACCACAGAAGGATTTGATAACAAAGGCAAAAGAACAAAAAACAAAATTTAAAAAAAAAAACCTAGACCACCCCAGCAATGAAAAATAGTTAATAGAGATTTGTGTCCCTGTTAATGATAGCGATAGATCCACTTTAAGCTGTTGTTACTATACAGTTGGGACCCCGTGTCCATTGACTATAATCCTTTCAGCATGTCTGAAAAGTAAATGGAATTATTAGCACCATGCAGAAAAGAAAACAAAAGCTTGAAATGCTGAGTGATTTTATTGAAGTCCTACAGCTCGAGGAATAGAGTTGGGATCTGAACCGGGTCTGTGCCTTTCTATGATGGGGGCTAAGCTAAACTTAATGACAGTTGCATTCTAGTCCATCTGAAATCACGTTCACCAATGGACTTCCTCGGTTCTAGGTTGCTTTCCTGCTTCCACAGGAAATCTCTCTCTAATTTACATTTTGCTCAACACAAAGCCAAAATGCTGTTTCCTGGTTATCATGGTAATGAAAAATCATAGGTCATTTGAAGTCTTCTCTGCCTCCCTATTTCTAACATTTTCCTTGGGTAACTTTTCTTTTATATTCTTACATACATAGATTTATGACTTTCCAGATTCCATATACATTTTCTTCAGATTGTAGTCTGAAGGACAATTAACCTTTGAAGCCAAGATGTGCTTGCATAAACATCCACCTTTTAAAGAAGTGCTAGACATGTCTTGCACACAAGTAAAAATACACGTACTGGGCACTTACAAACATAAGGTACTATTCATAGGTATTTAACACATAGCTCTGCCTCCAGCAACTAGACAACCTGATGAGGGAATAAATAACATCTACATAAAGAATACAATTCATGCCGGGTGTGGTGGCTCACACCTGTAATCCCAGAACTTGGGAGGCTGAGACAGGAGGATTGGTGTGAGTTCGAGACCAGCCTGGGCTACAAAAGTGAGCTCAAGACCAGCCTAAACTGCATAGTGAGACCCTGTCTCAAAAAGACAAAAAACAAAAACAAAAACCACACAATTAAAATGCAAATTATCAGGGGAACACCCACTCCAGACCCCCCCCCCCACCGTCCCTCTCTTGGACAGGAGCTTTCATTCCCTCAATAAATCTATTCTGCTCATAATAAATAAATAAATAAATAAATAAATAAAATGCAGATTAATTATGATGGAAATCGGAATTAATATTTTCATTTGTTTTGCTATAATAGCACCTCTACTCCCAATTGATCCATACCTCTCAACTAACATCTTCAGTGCAAATCTACCTCTATCCCAGGTCATGTGCCTGACCTAGAAAATTCATCTTTCTCAAATACTTCCTCACCACCACTTATACTGCTGCTCAAGAACCTCGGATAAGTGATTGCTGACTCTAGATGGAATCTACCACCCATGCGACACTAGAGCCACGGATAGTCACATCACTGCAGTTATGTCCTCCAAGTGAGGCCTAGTAACCTGCCCACATGAAGAACAGAAAACAGGAAAATATTCTGAATGTCTGCTGCATTACCACACAGGCAACATCCATTGTTGAGCCTTGTCCAGGCAATAAGTAGTATTCAGGCTACTGGAAATACAATTGGAATGATTCCCTATCCCACAGAGGTTATGCACAAAATATACACTGCACACTAAACTCAGCCTTGATATTGATTTATATGTTTCTCAGAGCTATTTTTCTTGTATATGGCAGGACTTTAGTGTGTGCCTCTTTAATAGTTTTATTAAGATATACACAAAGTTGTTGATCTCTAAGATGCACAGCATGACCTTTGATGCATGTATACATGTTGTCATGATCACCATAATTAAGCTAATTAACAGAGTCATTACATAACTCCACAGAAATGCCATTTCATGTGGGTGTGGAAAGAGCAATCAGATTTAAGATACATTAGCTCATTATTAATGATAGCCACCTTGTTAGGTAATAGAGCATCAGAAGCTATTCCTCTTGTGCAGCCTAACTTTGCTCCCATTGCCCAACATGTCTCCCATGCCTGCCCTTAGCACCCCGACCTCTGGTGACCACTGTACCCCTCTTTTCTTCTTGGAGTCTGACCTTCTCAGATTCTATGTACAAATGAGACCACATGGCGTTTGTTTCTCTGTGGTTTTTTTTTTTTAACACAATTTAATTACTGAACATTTTGTAATCGGTAAAATGAGTGATTTTAAATGTTCTCCCCACAAAGAAGCAACAAATATTGGAGGTGACAGAGTTGTTAATTATTCTAATCTGATCATTGCACAATGTATACATGTGTCAAAATATCATTATAAATTATTAATATATACTACTATTGCCCAGATAAACAAATACTAAACATCCTATTCTTTTAGCAAAATAAGTTTTATGCCATTAACTGTCATCATGATACTATACATTAGATCTCTGGGAATTGTTCATGTTGCATAACTGAAGTTATATAGTCTTTGGCTAGCATTACCCATTTTTCCCCTCCTCCCACCCCCTGTCAACAAGCATTCTCCTCTCTTCTTCTAAAAATTGGGCTATTTTTTATTCTATATAAACATGAGACTTTTTTGTCCTCTTTGTATGGCTCCAGGTGCACAATCACTAATCATTTCATTTTTGTTACATAATTATCTGTGAATTGCAGCTGAGATATACTGAGGTTACTGCTTCAGCCAATCCTTGAGCAACTGTGAGGCATCAACTATGGTGAATAATTCACCTGTTCAAGCCTGTGTGCTGAGCTGGCTCAGAGCACGTTCCTAGGCTGATGCCCCGAGAAATTTCAAATATGATCTCCAGCAAACAGCAGAACCAGGCTGGCCCTGTAAGTGGGCAGCAAGGAGAAAAATAGAGCTTCACAGTGTCAGGGTCATGTCTGCATCCTGTGAGCATGAATCAACTTGACAAGACCTTTGGAAACCACCAGAAAGTTTGCATATAGATTTAAATGATACATGGTAGTGGGAAATTTTTATTTATTTTGTGAAATTAAAATGGCACTATACAGCACGGTAGTTAAAAAAGAATGTTGTTTTTAAAGATTCATCTTTAGTATTTAAGGTTAAAATACAGGTACACCTCTAGTCTATTTCAAATTCTTTAGCAAAAAATTAAAACACAAAGGTGATCCAGTAAGTGAAAATAATAACTATTGTTAAATATAGGTGATAAATAAATAGATACTAATCTTGCTATTTTCTTTCCACTTCTCAAAAGGATCGAAATGTTCATAATAAGGATTTTTCTTAGAAGTTTGGTAGCCTGTGGATCAAGTTCCAGAACACCACAAGCTTTGTTACAGAAAAGTAATCTAATATTTATGTCCTAAGCCATTCACAGACCCTTTTCTTTTATATATCTTCATTTTGTTGCAACGATAACAAGTGAAATATTGATCCCATTTTATAGAAGAGATTCACAACATAAAAGATGGAAGTTTAGACCTTTACTTAAGTGAACCTCAGCCTTTGGCTATAAAGCCATCTCTGGTAAAGCTAGGAGAGAGATTAATTTCTACATAAAACTTGGCCTTGACCAAACTCTATATTGAGAGATAAATTCAATTTTAGTGATACTGGAAAATTCCAAAGGTGTTTTACCCATTGAAACTTCTGAATTGTAATGTTTCTGAGTGTATTTCCCAGAGCATAACTGGAAGAATCTGGTCAAACTTCCCACAAAATTAAACAGGCTAAAAATAAATAAATAAAAAATAAAATAAACATAAAAAAATTAAACAGGCTGTTTGTATAATCAAGAAGCTCTGATAAAGTCTTCTATGTTGGGCTGGCCAAAGAGGTCAGTGGATTAAAGATGCATGGGGGGGGGTTAAATCAGGGACCCTGCCAGGCTGGCTCTGCCCCAGAGGCACACTGAGATGGCAATTGAGACTGGGTGTGGTAGCGCACACCTATAATCCCAGCTTTTAAGAAGCTGTGAACAGGTGGATCACTATGAGTCCAATCTAGTAGTGAGACCCTGAACACCCTGTAGACCCTTCCCTAAAATGCAAAAAAAAAAAAGAAAAATTGTCTTCTATGTCGATTTTCATTTGAAGGACTTTTGGGTAGAAATAGATAGCTTTTCAACAATTGGAAAGGAAGAAGCACAAAGACACCCAGACTTCCCCTTCAGACTCTGCAGCTATGAGAAGCTCACGTAGTCAAGGCTCCTACCCCAGCCACATTTTCAGTGTGAACAGAGAGCATGTATGCTCTTCAGACAACTGAATAACAAACCTTAGAAACTGGAGTTTGTAGACTGCATGGTTGCCAATGGCAATTCTCCATGCAGGAAACTAACTAGGCCCCACCTCACCAGTACAAGCACTGATCCTTCTACATTGTATCAACACTGACGAGAGGATAGTCCAGTTCCTCTAGCAGGAAATGTAAAAATATAGGAAAAGTACAAATGGAACTCAAAGCATGCTGAATCATGCTAAGGATCACAACATCATTATAGGCAAACCTCAGAGAACCTATGGATCAGGTTGCGGAACACCACAACAGCACAAGTAGCACGATCAAGGAAATCACTTGAATTCCCTGCTTTCCTAGTGCATGTAAATTTATTTATGCTATACTTTAGCCTGTTAAGCATGAAGTAGCACTATGTCTTTTGGATACTTTAATTTAAAAATACTTTATTGCTGAAATATGCTAAGGATTGTCTAAGCTGTTGGGAAAACAATGCCCGGAGATTTGTTCTACACAGAGCTGCCATGAACCTGCAACTTGTGAAAAACACAGTACTGGAGCATTGCAATGAAAAAGTCACAATGTGATGAGCTGCGTCAATAGGAACAAAACAGGGTTAGCAAGTTTATTCACAATTGCTCATCGCAGGAATTGGATTTTAGTTTTAATTAAGCTTATCTTTTATCTCAAATGTTTACCAGGACACATTATGCAAGGGCCAGACAGGAGTTGTCTGGGTGGGATGATATCTACAGCACTGAACATGGAGTTCAACAAACCCTCTGTTCATCCTCAGCTGGTCCCTGAGTTCCTCTAAAACTTGATCCTTTGGGCTGATAGAGTAGGTCAAAATGAAATGAAAACAAACAAAACAAATCTCTTGAAGTGGTGAGCAGACATTTGTACTACAGTGGGAATAAGTTGCAGATGCTGAGCACAGGTTTTGATTGAAGAAGTACAGAAATGAGCTACTGATGCCTGTGTATAATGGGTAAGAACAGAAAAATAGGGGGGTGAAAGATGCACCCACTTAAGTCACTTCACACAGAAGCTCCTCCAGTCACGCAGTACTCTTAAATATTCTTGCATCAAGAATAAATATCAGATGGCTCAGTAGACCAAAGCTTCTGCCTAGGCAGAGTGCAGCAGCTGGGTCTTATCCAAGGTGTGCCATGCTGGCCCTGCACTTGGGGCATGCTGAGACAGCAATTGAGACTGGGCATGGTTCCACAGGCCTGTAATCCCAACTCTTGGGTGGCTGAGAACAGGAGAATCACTGAATCTGATCTAACTAGTGAGACCCTGTAGACCCTGTAGATCTTGTCCTAAATACATTTTTTTTAAAAAAAAAGCTAACAATAAAAATGCAGAACAATGTGTAAACAATAACAACAAAAAAAGAATACATATCTGGAGCCAGTGAGATATCTCAGCAAAATAAAGTGCCTACTCAGACAAATTGATCCCCAGCACCACATATCATGCGAGCCCTGCCCCCAGGGTAGGCTTAGCTGGTCACAGAGTCCAGGCATAGTGGCGCATGCTTGTATCCCTGGTGCTGGGGAGGCTGAAAACAGAAGGATCACTATGAGTCCAACCTGTGTAGACCCTATCACAACTAAATACATAAAAAAAGAATATCTTACCATGTTTAATGAGCCTCATTTTTTCACCCAAAGACACACTATAAGAATAATATATTTAATCTTTTTGTCTCCACAAAACTAGGCCCCTTGATAAAATGAGTACAATTTTACAATATTAAATCTCACTATAGGCTGAACTGTGGCCTTTCAAAATTCTTATAGTGAAGCTCTAACCCCCTTTACCTCAGAACATGACTGTATTTGTAGATTAAATCTTTAGAGAGATAATTAAGATTAATTAAGGCGAACTCTCATGACTAATGTCCTTATAAGAAAAGAGATTGAAAGTAAAATTCACCTAAGAAATGCAAGGGTGATCCAACATGTGCAAGTTAAACATGACACATCGCATCAAGAGAATGGGCAAAAACACATAGCTGTCTCAACAGATATGAAGAAAAGAAAAACAAATACTCCTTCATGGTAAAAACTCTTAACCAATTAAAATAGAAGGGATATATTAACATAATAAAAGCTAGATACAATAAACTCACAACTAACATCAGACTAACCAAAGAACAGTTGAGGGCGTTTCCTCTAAGATCTGAAATAAAACAAGAATGCCCACTTTCATCACCTTATTCCATGTAACACTCATCCACATTGGAAAAGAGGAAGTCAAATTCTCCCTTTATGCAGATCACATGATTTTAAATATAAGAAAAAGTTAGAGACACCAACAGAAACCGGTTAGAACCTATAAACAAATTCATTGAAGCTACAAGAATACAAAACCAAACCAATACATACTTTGTCTTTTCCATCTTCCAGATATTTCCTGCATCCCAAGTCCAGGGCCTTTCTAATCTCACTCATACTCTTCTAAGAACTGATGCAATTGTATTGTGTCCACCTAAAGAATATAAAGGAATCCCTCCCCCCTCCCATCTCAAAATTTTAACATGATCACATATGCAATGTCCTTTTACCCTGAAGGGAAACATACTAACAGGCCCAGTGAGAGCACAGACATCCTCAGGAAACACGTGCAGCTACCGGCACTAGAGGGAAAACTGGACTTTAGGTAAGAATCATGAAGAGAGAGACAGGTGTAATATTAACGTCTTCACAGAGAAACTACAAAGACCACAGAGCCAATTCAAGACCTTTGTAACACATACCCTGCCTCTTCCATCTGTCTTCAGCAATCAGAATAGTTTTAATTTTTCTAAAACGGAGAAAGAAAAATGTGACTGATTGGAGTAACAGCTTAAAGAGCATCGTTTATCTTT
Organism: Myocastor coypus; assembly: GCA_004027025.1. Classification (NCBI taxonomy): domain Eukaryota; kingdom Metazoa; phylum Chordata; class Mammalia; order Rodentia; family Myocastoridae; genus Myocastor; species Myocastor coypus. The sequence continues at coordinate 32,047 of PVJA010012235.1, forward strand.
TATTCATTTTAACGAGAAAAAAAGATAAGATAGCAGTGAAACAGTTTCAAAACAGGTTAGTAGGACAGTTATGATAATTAATACATTGCATATCATTGTCTTCATAGTAGTTATTCAGAGAACAAGATGCAGACATGATAGCTTATCTAAACACAATTAGTACAAACCATTCTTCTCATTTAACCAAGAGAAAGTAGCTTTATGTCTATCCTAACTATTTTGTATATACATATATATTTTTCTACTATAAAACAGTCCTTTATTTATATCCCTTCTTTTTGTTTTATTTTTTCAGAGATGAGTTTTCCACTACAGTTAGAGAAGCTGTATTTGGAGAAGTTTTTAAAGGACATTTTCATACTTGAAGCCAGTCTAAAGATTGTAGGTACTTGAGTAACCCGATATACTCCAATAGTCCATGACAGTAGAGGTTTATCAGCACAACTAGCCATGTCAGAAGTTGTGGACTTGAGCCTTTTACCACTCAGCATTTTTTTTTTTTTTTGTCTTTTTGAGACAGGGTCTCACTATGCAGTTGAGGCTGGTCCTGCACTCCCTTTTGTAGCCCAGGCTGGTCTCGAACTCGCACCAATCCTCCTGCCTCAGCCTCCCAAGTGCTGGGATTACAGGCGTGAGCCACCACGTCCGGCTTCCACTCAGCATATTAATATGGCATTACTCTTTGTACCTCATGGTTAGACTTTTCTGCTGTATGGTTAAGACCAAGATAAAGTAAGACCCCCATAACAAAAAAATGTTACTTTTGTATCTGACAAGGTCAGTCAAATCCCCTCAGAATTTATACTAAAATCATGTACAGTACCTTGTAGACCTTTCATCAGTATCAACCATCTGGATGAGTCACAGCCACTGCTTGACCAATTTGCTCTCTGTGAAAGCCTGAGAGAATGTTTTCTCTCTAGGTGGCTCTCCTTAGGCACGCCATACATCATCAATCACTTTCCTACACTGAGGACAGAAATGTGTAATGCTAAAACCATGCTTTAAAGAGCATTTTTTATTAAGTATGTATTTGATTAGTGCATCTTTGTAGTGCATAATGATTATGTGTACCATGAGCAGCTCATTAATTCATTTCATCCCCTTCCCTTTCAATCCCCACATGCTCCCTCCTCTCATTGGCCCTCCCTGCATCTGGGCTCCAGTTCATTTTTTCTTCACTTTTTTTTCTTAGTCCTTTTCCTCTCCCTTCCTTTTCCCAGACATCTCCTATTCCCCTCACATTTGAAGATTTCCCTATTTCTTATCATCTATTATTTAACAAAAGTAATATTGATCCCACCCGCATGGATGCTGGAACGCAAAGACCCAACAGTGTCACCACCCTCAACGCTTAGAGAGGGCAAACACCCTGATCAGCAGGGAGGAAAATGGGGCTATGCAACCGTCTGATCCACCTCCAAGCAGTCATCGATTATTTCCAGTGTCCCAAGGAGGCTGAATGGAAACACAAAGACAGCAATGAACAGCAGTTCCTCACATAGGCACTTGGCTAATCCGGACTGGAAGGATATGGGAAAATGATTCTGCCTTCATGACCTGACTGCCTCTGAAAGGCCCTCCCTCCAAATACCACAAAACTGGGAATATGGGTTTTGACACAGAATTCTGGGCATTCAGAGATCCAGTTCAGATATTATAGTAAACAAAGATGAAATGGCGAACACCCAAAAACACCAAAATATCAAACTGGAAGTGGAAGCTGGGCACGGACCATTCGAGCAAGAGAAGAGACATACGTGTGGGCCTAAAGATGGGAGAAGGCTCGGGGAAGGTGATGGTGGAAAGCAAAGCGTGATGTCGGAAGCCACAAGCCTTGCACAGGGGGATACAGTCTCCAGGAGAAGTGGCAGGACAGAACCAAGAGCACAGGTGCCCGGTGTGGGGTACACTCTGTGATCCCAGCATCTGGGAGCCTGAAACAAGAGGAGCTCAAGGTTGAAGCCAGCTTGAGCTACACTGTGAGAGACGCTGGCTAGAGAACAAAAACAAAAAAAGTCAGCACAGGTGACAAATTCCAAATGAAAGGAAAATGACTTAGCAAAGTACCACACAATGCCGCAGTAAAATGTGTTACAACCAAGGAGAAGAAAATTCTCAGGACTGGGGCTATAGCATGATAGCACAAGTGCCTGCCTGGCAAGCCCGAGTCCTGAGTTTGTTTCCCAGTACCCACAAAAGAAAAAATAAAAATAAAAATAAACATCTCAAGTAATGTTTGATGGCATGGAAATATTCTTGATGTAATATTAATTTCTTAAAGCAGCATTCAAACTTATGTACTGTAGAACAAGAATTACAACTTGGTTATTTAAAAAGTTGTATCTAGAAAGAACTTAAAAAGACCAAAATGTTAACAGACCTGGCTGTAGGTGGTAAGGTTCTGAGTAGCACTATCTTTTTCTTTTGTAACTTTTCTTCACATTTTCCAAATCTTCTATAGTAAATGTATATCATTTTTAAAATCAGAAAAAAATTTTCCTAGTACATGTGGAACTGTTGACATATAGCAAGGAAGAAAGCAGTCTTTTCATCTCAAACAAGAGAAAACGAAGGATGACCAAGTATATGAAGCAGAAATGCTTAGAGGAAAAAGACACAATAAGACCTAGGAAGAAACTGAACCACACAAAAACTCTACCCAACCATAGAAAGCAGTCTGCCTTTTGAATAGAACATTTTATGTTGTTCATTTTAGAATTTCAGCACCTTTAAAATGAGGAACATCAGTATCACACTAAAATTAATCCACAGTGCAACTTTTCTCCAAATTTAACAAAAATCATTACCAGTCCGTGCGCCTGTGTAGGAGTTGAATAAACTTCAATAAGGCAAAGTGGGACCGGCCTCTCTGTTGCCGGGAATTACCCTCAACCACCCTCACATCATAGGGGAGTCTCTGCAAGGGATTCACCCAGAAAACTAAGCAGTCCACCATAAGAAAGAGCCACAGCCTGCGCTGCAATGGCTCAGTTCTCTTATCCAATAAATGAAGATTTGCTTTTGACATCTGACACCAGACACATCCAGATGGTAGGAAAACAGAGATTACTGCAGTGCTTCATGGCCATGCTTGTTAATCGACCTGTCTGTTTCTGACACTAGGCCTATGTAGAGCTTAATGGTTTTCTTCATTCTGATAACCTTAACTTCCTTTAACATGGCCCACAATGTCCACTGGATAGATAAGGATACTGAAGATTAGCTGGCTTCCCCAGAATATCACAGCTGTCGGTGGCACAGTCAAGGAGAGCACCTGGCCTTGGGGGAAGCAGGCACCCCTTCTGTCCCTCACCATCACCTCCAACTGTATTTAGGAGGAAAGGGGCCAGAGTGGCCAGTGCACAGAATTACACACTGAGCCACGACATAGCTATAGATGTCTGCTGGGACTTGGACACAGTGTGATTCCAAAAGAAACAAAATAAAAAGAGTCACAGTCACAGGGAGCTTAGTCCTGCTGTCCAGCCCAACCGCTCTTGGTTGGATTTAGCTAAACACATCCTAACACCCACTGGTACCTTGAGCCTCACTGCTGTGGAATTATCCATTTCCATACACTTAATAACCAATTGTACAATAGCATTTTTCTTTTCTTTTTACATGGCTTCCTTCTCATAACCAGTGGCCCAATATCCTTAAAATTTCCCTGAACATCAACAGTGCAAGAACACAGCGCATACATCAAGACACACGCCAAGCTCCACGGACTTTGGGAAAACAGAAAAGAGACTGAGCTTCTGAAAATGCAGATATAAGGGCTCTGAAGGCAGAATTCCAGAGTCGGAGAAGCACTACACTCTAGGAAGGACACTATGTGCAGTTAAATAAAGATGTCATTTCTAAGTAAAGTCATGGTTTCCTTCAGAATAACATAGGGATGAGCATTTCTGTATGGGATTGTTTCAAAGATAAAGAGGTATATGTATTAAATATATTATGTATGTATTATATATTTACTACATATTATATAGAGAGACATATCATAGAAGATCATATTTAATTATAGCATTAAGAAGACAGGGAAAATGGAAACAAACATGCTTAATTAGCTACAATTTTATTAATTCCAGAGGAGATTTTTAATTGTTAAAAAAAAAAAAAATAGAATGAAAACCAGAATGACACTTCGGAGGATTCAACACAGACCTTTTGTTGGTCCATCTAAACCTCAGCATCAAGTGATATTGTCTTGAATCAGAGCATCCAGGTCAGTATGACATGCCTTTTCCTTCCAAACAGCCTGTGCCTTGTTTCTGCAGGAACTGATCTATACTGTCCACACCTTGCCGTGGCCATGTAGATCCTGTACAGACCAGGAGAGGGGCAGCAGTGCACTTTTCTTACTATTCCTAAACAGAAGCAAAGAGAAGACTGCTTGATTTGCTCTTTATGAGAGTCTCCTGAATCAGGTTCACAAGGAAGAGGATGGTGATGCTCTTGGCGCCCTTTCTAAAGTGAGTGTTCTGCTGTGCTGAGCCGCAGAGCCCAGCGCCAGCCCAGGATGTCTGCAACACACGCTCCAGTTGTCTGCGGCAACTCCCGGCACTGCACCTCTCCACACAGATGTACAAAGCAGCTCTTTCCACACTGCCTATTTTTCCCAAGCTGAAAAAGGCTCACTACTTCCAATTAAAAAACTAGCTTGTTCTGAGGTCTATGGTAAAGTGGGAGTAGAAAGTTAAGATATGTGCACGAAAACATAGACCAAAATATCCTAAACCATTACTATGGATTAATAATCGAATCACTAACTTTCTTAGCCTTCCGTTGCATCCTTTGGCACAGTGGGCCAGGGCCAAAGCGACCCAGCTTTGAAAGGAGTATTCTATGTCAGGGATGCTCTGAGAAGCACACATGAAAACATCTCACTTACTTGTTACAAACACCACGCTAAAAAAAAACCATCATACCCAACCAAAAATTATGAAATAAAAGCTCAAATAGTAGTTGTTCCAAAGCTCATAACGTGCAGGTGGCCCAGGTAGCATCTGAACCCCGGGCACATCCAGTCCATGCTTCCTTGATGCTTCCCCCCAGCCCCTCTAATCCAGCCCCTAAGTCACTGTTTCTTCGGCCCAGCCCATCCACATGTTGTCAGGGCACACTAGCAGTGTGTTGGGTGGTAATGAAGGTGCTGGCAGCACGTGGATAAGAGAGATGGATCCTGCCCCAGAAATGCACAGCTTAGTGATAGAGACAAACACCTACACTGCAGTTCAGGGCTTCAGAAATGTGGGATGTAGCAGACAATGCCCCCACTGATCCTGCCATTATACTTCAGTTCCTTAGTTTCCCAGGTAATAGCTCCGGTTCCAGATCCAGCTGCTCTTATCTCTTAGAAATGATCATTATAATGATCATTTAATGATCATTATAATGCACACTGTATAAGCCCATCCCCAGTTGACAAGGCACTCTGTTCCCTGCACTTCCTACTTGCTTATCCAGTAGAACCCATAGGAGACCAGGGATTGTGACCTGATATTCTGTGGTTGATCCTGATTGGTGCTCGTGGACATAAATACATCTGCCTCCAGATCCTAAGTGTTCAGTGTTTCTTCATGCCATTGCAAAAGTAGAAGAGGGGGGCAACCCACAGGGCTCCCCCTTCCGTCCCTCTCTTAGACAGGAGCTTTCTTTCCCCCAACAAATATATCCTGCTATTTAAAAATGTAGGAGAGGACAGAAAACATTTCAATAAAATTTGAAGGCATTGTATTTCTAGCCCACAGCTTCTCCCATAAATACCTATCATTTTAAAATACAAGACATGTAGGATACCAATCTTGAAGACAATGGAAGTTTGGGGTTTCTGGTCTCTCATTCCACAGTGGAGATTAAGCCCAGGACCATGCATGCCCCCAAGGTGCAGAGTGAAGGACCAGTGTCTCTGAGCTCAGGTCTTCCCAATACTCCAGTGCCTTTTGAGAACAACGCCAGGTCCAGATGGGGGAAGACCTCAGGCAGCAGCCCACAGATGAGGCGCTCTCTTCTCGTACCCACTGGGCTCCCCAGGGCATTCTCCTTTGAAGCTAGCATTCGAGGAAGCACAGAGGACACCCCATACATGAAGATGAAATACCTGGAACTGCTGGTGTCTTACAGTAAGCAGGAAGGATAAAAGGAAAAAAAGAATCCGGTAGCACCAAGGGAACTATACGCAATCGAAGAAAGAAGCCCCACCTCTCCAGAACTCTTTCCCTTTGGTTGCTTTTGCTCTCTTTGAGGTTAGAGCTACAAAGTTCAACTTTTTTTCTTTCCTTCAGGTAAAAATAAATGTTTTCCCTTAAAGTACACAAATGTCACCATTTGGAGTAAATATTCGCACCTCCCCAGTCCAGCAACACGTCTGTGTGTGTGTGTGTGTGTGTGTGTGTGTGTGTGTGTGTGTGTGTACATGCGTGCATGTGCTGTAGTACTGGGAATTAAGCTCAGGGCTGTTGCACTGACCTCCATCTTTGGCTCTTTTTCATTTTTTATTTTGAGACAGGGTCTTGCTAAGTCTTCCATGTTAGGCTCAGACTTGCTATCCTCCTGCTTCAACTTCCCAGAGTCGTAGGACAATGGTGTACACCACTACACCTTTTGAGGGCCCTAACATTTGACAAACTGCTCTAATCTTCCACTTTCCACCACTTCCAGCAGCAGCCAGTGTCCCTTCCTGGTTCTCCTCTCGGCCTAAAAAGTCTAAACTTACAATTCTAAAATCATGTTATTGGAATTCCACCAAGTTAATTCCAATCTACCACTCCCAGTGCAACCCACGGTGATAACAAAGACACTAAGACATATTATTAGGAATTATTAGGAAGCCAAGGGGACCCAAGTCCAGCCATCAAGACGGCTTTCTGGAACCAAGAGAGTGACCCAGGGCTGCACTTGGGTTTTATTCATTGGAGAAGGGGACGTGGCTTGTGAAAGGGAATTGTGGGAAGAAGGTGAGCACTGTGAGCTGGGCTAGGTAGGAGACCTGCGTTCACCTCCACCATATTTAGAGATATGCAAAGGAAGTAATTTGTATTATGCTATTGAGATAGTATCTAATATTTTGGGGGTCTGGTGCTTCAGCTCTGATGTGTAATCTTTTAAGCCCCAGGAAGTCATAGCCTCTATCTCAAGGCTGGATCCCAGCTGACACCATGGAGCATTGGCTCTTCGTCCTGTTATCAGGGAAACACACGTGCCATCTTCAAAAATTACCGCAAGCACCTCGGCTAGACCAATATACACTGCTTAAGGCCAATTGAAAGGGTAATGAGAAGTCCTAGCCAACTCTGTACATCCCAGTACAAGGGAATAGGATCAGGCTCAGTCAAAATGGAGACAGTCGCTTTTCCTTCAAGTAGAGCTGCTCAGGCGGTCCTCCACAAGCCAGTCTCCTCCTGCAGGTGAATGCCACCTCCACTCTCCACAAGTTTTTCATGGAAATAACAAAATCTGACCTAGCTCAAAGACAAAAGGGATGTTTCCTAACTATGTATCCCATGTCTGGGATCAGTAAAGCTTTGTAGGAATGGAAAAGAAGCACGAAGTGTACAGATAAAACTGACACAAAAAAATTGGGGAAAATAATTCTCCAGAGATGATGACATTAGATATTTGAGATTTAATTCATGAATATAAAATCAAAAGTTGATAAACTAATAGAAGTTCTTCATTAGTAATGACTTTATTCATTGCTAGAATTTCAGCAAAGTCAAAAATTTTTTCTGCCTCTACGTTTTTCTCCAGCGTCCAGTTCCTTCTATTTAGCCACACTCTTTCCCTCTTAATTCCTTTCTTGCATCACAACTGAGGCCATATCTGGAAAACAGAGACACCTGAGATGCGGTCTTAAGCCGGTGCTTGCTACTGACTCATCCAGTAATGTCCTTCCATCGCCTTAAAGTCTTCGCTCCATGTCAACATCTAGGTAAGGTCTTCCAAAATTGTATCATTAAAATTTGAACCAAACCCCCTCACCAGTGCTATCCCATAGCTCTCTGTATCCTGTTTTCTATTTCATTTATCTCCATAGCTTCATGAAATACAGATTTCCATTTTGTCTACTGCACTTGAATCAGAATTCAGAGCTGGTTATAGAGATAGTGGAGGAAAAGATTATTTTTTACTGGGCTCTGTTGTAGCTAAGAAAGGCTGCATAACTAAATTCTATTATTTAACTTATTTAAGTAATGAAGTTACTTAAAGGTTCAATAATTATTTGCTAAATTAATAAATGAATGAAGAAATGACCTCTCAGTGTTTAATATATTCACTTTGAAATGTGGTAGGCTTGGCAGGTTTGTGTGCATGTGCACGTGTGTGTGTGTGTGTGTGTGTGTGTGTGTGTGTGTGTGTGTTACTGAGGACTAAGCTAGAGTCTCTGCACTAAGTCATAACCCAAACACTTTTTTTGGTGGGGGGCTAAGTTGCCCAAAATGCTCCAGTCTGGTCTCAAAGTTGCAATTCTCCTGCCTTGGCCTCCCCAAATTCTAGGATTACACATGGGCACCACCATGCCTGGCTCATGGTGAACTTTTGAAATTTATAGACGGATAACTTTCATCTGTCTTGAAAAGTATCTCAGAATTATCACTTCAAATACTACCTTTGTTTCATTAGAAAAATTTGAAAGATGGAATGTTCCCCCTGTCTTGTAGAAAGTCAAATGCTTGCCCTGACTCTGCCTTATACTCTGCTCTCCTGCCCTCAGCATACTGATTCTCTTTCCAGCTGGATCCCATGTCATTAAGTCCATATGAGTTTTTTTTTTTAATTTTGCTTACAGCATATTTTAGCTCTATATCTTTGTTTCACACCCTTTCAACTCTGACACTTTTTAGAACTTCCAGTTTTTCCTAAAATATCAAAGTATTTCCTTAGTAGAGTAAACATAGCTGCTCCCAAATGTACATCTGACAGTTCCTTTATCTCTGTCACCTGGGTGCATAACCTGGCTTCCATTTCTGTTGATTCTAATGCACGGGGTCTTGTTTCATTGTGTGCTCTAACATTTCAATTGTGTAATACAAGTTTCACTTGAAAAAATATTTTGACAGAGAATTAACATGGTAGTATCTTCTAAAGCAGAGCGTTCTGGTCTACTTGTGCCAAGCACCAGAGATATGATGGGTAGAAGAACATCTTAATTAATGTAAGTCAAAGGCTTTTGGATTTTTTTTTTCTTGTCTTTTTGGGACAGGGTCTCACTATGCAGTTCAGGCTAGCCTTGATCTCACTTTTGTAGCCCAGACTGGTCTTGAACTCATGTCAATCCTCCTGCCTCAGCCTCCCAAGAGCTAGGATTACAAGCATGTGCGACCATGCCTGACTGGATTTCTGAAGCATCATGCAGGGAGTGGAGAGAGAGAGAGAGAGAGAGAGAGAGAGAGAGAGAGAGAGAATAAACTTTTGATGTATCTGTTTACCTGCTATAATGTATCATGGCCCAAGCATAAAGCAGGAGTGATGCAGAAGAGTACATAGATCCCCATTTTTCTCTTGCTTGGGAGACACAAAAATATTACAATTCAACCCCACTGCCTGGTGCTCTTCTCTTACCTCTGGGTCAGAGCCTGTTAGTTTCTTTAGTTGCCTTTGGTCATGCTGTCTGGTCCAAATTGTCTTGTCTATTATTATCAGAACTAAAATTCCCTTGTGTTGCCAGGCCTATGGAATTTGTTCCTATGAAAGAGAAATAACATGTAACTGTTGCGTTGACCTTAGGCTTTCTGGTACCTATAGACAAGCCTAACCTTACAGCTGTGCTCTTATTCTACTGCTCCCTGCTCTCAAGACCCTGTTTTCACTTTGTCACTAATTCAGTAATGCACACTTATACGTGTCAAGGTTTTCCCATGTTTTACAAGGAAACCCTCTCTTTGCTACCACATTTCTCTCCTGCAGTTCATTGCCTGAGTCCCGCTCCACAGGATCCTAGATCCGCTTCTTTTCTCACTTTCTTTGTTCCGCAGTTGTTGGCTTCCACTGTATCCCTGTTCTTTTACATATTATAATGGTGAGTGTCTCCAAAATGTATGTGTGGAAACCTAGTCCCCGATGTCAGGATATGTAGATATGTGGCTTTGGGAGGTGATCAGCGGAGGAGAGAGGAACCGCATGGATGGGAGCTGTGACTGCAGGACAGAGCCCCAGGGAGCCGACTTGCCCACTTCCATTCCATGAAGACACAGCCAGCTGGTGTCATCTGGGCACTGGAAGGCAAACCCCCATGAGATGCCACATCTACCAGATGCCTTGACCTTGGACTTCCAGCCTGCAGAACTGTGAGATGGAAGCTTCTGTTGTTCATAAACTACCCAGTCTATGGCATTCTGTGATAGCAGGCTAAGGCACACATGCATGAATGACTCACTCCTGGCCTTTGGACTTCCGTGTCTAACCATACACTGATCATCTCCATTTGTATATCTAGAGATACTTTAAACTCCAAATGTCCTTCTGGACTTACCTTCTTCCACCATTCTCTGAATCTTGATTTCCTACTCTTCCCCCTTTTCAGAAATGCTACCAAAATATAAGTCATACAAAGCAGACACTAATGTTTTTTTTCTTGACATGTACTTCTCCACAGCCCATGTCTCATCACCCAGACAACTCTCAGGTCTGTCTCTATTTTTCTCCTTTGCTGCACCCACCAGCTGCTGGACGACTGGCCTGCATGAGCTTGCCCCAGCCAACCCATTTGCTACATCAGGCAGCATGCTCTTTATATAAATGCAAATCTGAATCTATCACTCCCTGCTAAAAACGTTGCAACAATTTCCCAGTGATCTTTAGGACAAACACCCAAAGTCCTTATAATAGTGTAGTAACAGGAATCCTATTTTGGACCATACACACCACAGACTTCTCTCTTTTGCCTTCCCAAAGAAGTAAATTTCTCCCTAAATGTTCACAGACACCCATCTGCTGGGGGAAAGATAAGAATTGTAAAGAACAAAGACAAAAGGGCCAGGGAAAGTTGTTCCTATTCACAATTGTGACTTTTGAAATGGAACTTTGCAGCAAGCCCTTAGCTATACAACAGAGGGTTTTTCGAATTCTTTTATCTTCTCTTCTGCCTTAATCCAGAATATAGCCTGGCTGGCAAATCACCGGGCTCCCCACAGGACCAAGAGGATGCCCCTTCTGCACTGTGTTCTCCAGTAGAAGACATGACTTCCAGGGCTCACTTCTCTGCCTCCACAAAGCCATCCTGCTGGACAGCAATGGGACACCACACCTCACAACCTCAAGTGGACACGCTGCTTGGGGCACACAACCGATGTACAGCAGGAGCTTAGGCAAGACCTTACTGGATGAAGTTGCTGGGCTCTAACCAGTCTGAGGTGGAAGGGAGGGAGGGGGAGAAGGAAAGAAGGAGAGGGAAGGGTGGGGGAAAGAGAGAAAGGAGAGAGCAGGAGGGAGGGAGGGAGGGAGGGAGGGAGAGACCGATTCCAAGGTAATAAACAGACGACAGCGAGCTATCTTACAGAGTAACTGCTGACCACAAAGAAGAGCAACACCACTGTAGAGGCAAGGATAGTCCAGGTCACTCAGAGTCTAAGGTCCCTTTGGGCATGGCTGCCACAAGTGCCAGGTAACTCAAAACCCACCCTCATGCTCTTACGAGCCCTCTTAAAGAGTGGGAGGGGAGGGGCACTGGTCCAAGCACATTCACACACGAAGCTTTGGTTTGGTGTTGTTTGGTTTTGCATGTGTGTGCTGGAGACAGAGTCCGGGGCCTTGTGTGTGCTAGGCACGTGCTCTGCTGTGGAGCTACACCCCAGCCCACTCACAGTAACCTTTAGGAGTAAAATTTTTTGCTTCTCAGTAAATAGGGTTTCTGAAAAAATCAAATTAGTTGTACATCATCCCGACTTAGGAAAAGAATAGAAATGTAGAGAGGAAGAGAGGAAAGAGGGAAGAAAGGAATACATAGACACATGTGTGTCAGATGGTGTCCTCTCCATGGTCCGCCATCCTGGAAGTGTCCTTTGCTTCTGCACTTAAATGTGCAGACAGACTGGGAGGACATGTCGTACACACTGTGTCCCTGAAGCCCCACCAATAAATAGCTCTCATCTGGGAGCAGGGAAAGTGGCCACCCCAGGGTGGCACGGCAGTGTGGTGGGACAGGAAGGCACCCTTCAGGAAGATCTCATAGCCCTGAACCAAGTGGATTAGTCGCAAAGGTAGGGGCAGCACAGTAGCACAGTGGGGAACGTCCAGGGGGCAGCCATACCACTTCCTCTCCTCAGGCCCTAGTCTACATGGCCACAGTTTGACCTTGCGTCCTTTTGACTCTGTAAACTACTTGAAGAGCGCATGGCCTCCACAGTGCCACCACCCACTCAGACACATTTGTGGCATCTGATTCCCAATATGCAGAAGGGAGCAGCCCAGCCTTCGGCGCTGTGGGCTTGTTCTTCCTCCATCAGCTGCCACCCGAAGCTGTGTATGTGTGATGCACACGCACGCAGTGCGAATGGAGTACACGTGCATGAGGGTGGGACAAGAATGAGACACCAACTTATATGATGTGTGTGTGTATGTACATGTCCACCTTTATATTCAATGTGTGTGTGTGTGTGTGTGTGTGTGTGTGTGTGTGTGTGTAATGGGTGCCCGCCTGTGCATGTGTATTTTAAGTCACTACAGCAACATAGGCACTGCATACATCATTTGCAAGGAAAGATCTTGCCAAACGCAACCACCAGCCAAGCCCCGCTGTCTAAATCTGTATCTGAAAGGCTAAAGATGATTCCTCCTTGGCTCTTTCAATAATTTGCCTCTGTGTAACCTTTATTAAGATGGAAAGGACTTAGGAAGGAGAAATGGCTTCAGAGTCTGTCACTTTACATGTGAGAGAGAGTCATGATGGATAATTAAAATGGTCTGGAAAATCAGACCCCAAGATTATGAACAGAGAAAGACAGGGCAAGAGAACGTGAAGTCCCCGCAGAGGGAGAGGCTGTCAGAGCTGAGTCTGCCACGGTTCCGCATCACTTGCACAATTCTTGCTTGCAGAGGCCAAGGGACAGCTGTTCCCCCTCAAAGGCCCATCATGCAGATGCATCAGTGGGACAAATGGGAGAGCTCAGGGTAGAGTCCATGAAGAGAAAAGGCTCCACGCTGTTCTAATCAAGGACAGGAGCAGCATCCTAGGACTCAGAGGCATCAGGCCAGCTGCAGCCCGGCCCTTTCGGGATGCTGGCGACTGGAGGAGCCGCAGAGCTGCTCATGCGTGTGATGCGGGGATGGGGTCAGCAAGGCCTGCTTCTGGGAGCACAGGACTCACAAGGCAGCACCAGTGCTGAGGGGGCCGACAAGGTTGAGTGTGGAGAGAGCAAGGAAGGAGCCAGGGACTAGGAGAGAGAAGGGCGTGGGCTAAGCATTTGGAAAATTACTGCAGTCTCAGGCTTTGGCAGCATCAGAGCTTAGATGAGTCATCAGCTGGTTGCCTAGGCAACAGCTATTTTCCCCCAGGGGCTGATCAGTTGCACTGGGCACAAAGGCCCCAGGAAACTGTGGCCTGTGAAGATCACATTCCCCAGTTACTAAGCACCCTGCCAGGCAAAGTCTGCATTTGAAGGATTCTGGGCCAGACCTAAGAGACACCCACACACACAAGTGGGCACACACGCAGGCACACACACACACACACACACACACCACCAGTGATGAGCCAGGACAGGTGTGCAAGGCCAAAGGAACAGTCACCTCTGTTTTATCTTAGCTTTGAGCCCAGAGACCCTAACTGTCTACCCCACCGTGTCCATTAACCAGAGACGGACAGGAGGCCGTCTTTCAGGCCACTAAACAGCAGCACACTGGGTGAGGCGCCATCTAGAGGGGACAGCCATGCTTGGCGACCTTTGAGCTGTGCCTATTGGTCTGGGCTCTGGGGCTCAGAGGAGAGGCATCTCTGCCTAGCCCCTCCCAACAACAGTGCTGTCCCTTTTGCTCATTTCATTTTCCCTCCCCTGCCCTTACCTCTGATGTATAATAAATGAAATTGTGTCTTCCCCATTAAAGCATATGTAGCCCTGCGTCGCTGGGATACGTACCACTGTATCTCTCACTCCTCTCACACCGCATCCAGCACATAATAAGTGCTCACGTTAACATGCGTTGGCTGAGTAAATGATGACAACGTTCTTTGACCGCTTTGAAGGCCAGTCTAAAGAAAGGGAAGTCACTGTGACAAAAACCCTCCTAAAAGGGCTGATGACTTTTCATGGAGCATTATTATACTGTAGATAGGAAAATACCTAGAATACAACAAAGCCAAACATTTTTCTCAGTATTGCTTTTCCTCTGTTCTACCACTGTGGTTTAGGGCTCAGAGAACTTTGGAAAGATATTGAACAAAATAGGATCTGGGGCCTACATACATATGGTCAGCTTCTCATGGCACAGAGCTATGCCGGGACGCCGTGCCCACTCATAGGCTGCTAACGTTCCCTCAAGGGATACCATGCACCTTCCCTGAGCAGCTGGTATGCGTAACAGTGGTGAGGGGGAAAGGCCCAGGAGACAGTGGTGAGTGGGAGAACTGAAGTCCCTCCTCTAAGGAAGCAAATGCATGACTGGAAAAGATTAACAACTTAAATTTTCTCATTCCAGCCTTCTAACAAGCCAGGTGGAAATAGCTTCACAGGGGTAGGGCAGTTATCCTGGCAGTCTAAGTGCCAGCCTGGCAAGCACAAGGACCCAGGTTCGATCCCCAGTACTGCATGCCATGCCAGCCTGCCCTAGGCAGGCTGAGCCAGCCACCAAAACAGGGCAAGGTGGCACATGCCTGCTAGGGTGGCTGAGACAGGAGCACCACTATGAATCTGAGCTGCACAGTGAGAATTTGCTTATTAATTTTTATTTTTAAATTAATTAATTAATTTTAATTATTAATAAAAATTATTATTTTTTATTAAAATTAAGAAATAGCTTCTCATTCTCACTGGACAGATGACGAGATTGAGCAGAAGGTCAAGGGACTCTCTCGTGCGCACACAGCCCGTGGCAGCCTCAGGACTCCATCTGGGCTTCTCTTTCGGACCTTGGTACTTCTCCACGGCCCCTCACTGTCCCTTGGCCTGCCATTCCCCTGCACTTCCTTCCACTTGTCCCAGAAGTCCATGATGCCCACATGAGCACAAGACGCTTTGCTTTTGCACCATGATGTCCTGTTCTCCAAGAACTTTCATATGGTTACATCATTTTCTCAAGTCACTCAAGCTCCATTTGAATAGCTGGGCGGTGATCAGTACCTACATATTTCAGGTGCAGAAAATGGGAAATGAAACAGTCAGGCGCCTCACCTGGAATCACTGTGGTGATCACACCTGGGACTTGCACCTTGGCGCTTGGGTGCCTCTCCCACTCCAGCCCAGGTGCTGTTGAGAAAAAAGCTTCCGGGTGCTCATGGTGTAATGGATTCCAAGCACGTCTCACACCCAGCTGAGCCCCAGCCCCTCCCCACTGCCCAAGGTGTTCCCCTGGAAGCTGCAGCTGGCACAGCATTGATGCACCTTGTTGCTGGTCACAGGTAGAGTCTGCCCTGGGGAAATGTGTCTCCAGAACCTGTGATAATGGGGGAGGAAATATGAACATCTGAGGGGAAGCCCAGATGTTATGGCTTAACTTAGAAAAAGGCGCCAGATACCTCTTGCTTATTTTAACCCCATTCTTTCCTTGGTCCCCTAGGTCCTGATGCCCAGCCTCAGTTTTCCAACAACTACCCTCTTTTGCCCCTGTTATGGTTGAAATCTAAAGTCTCATCATCAGAAGTAGCGGCATGCTGTTCATCACAGTTGACTGTGCCCTTTGGAGATGTGAACTGTTCAGAAGGGTGGGTCACTAGGGCCATGACGCCCTCTGATTCCTGGCTACTATTATATGAGCAGTTTTGTTCCACCACATTATTCTGCCATGTGGTTTCTGTCCCAGAGCTGGCCAAGCATGGAATGAAACTGTGAACCGAAATAATCCTCTTCTCCTTTAAATTCCAGATTTCAAGTGTTTCATGCTAGTAATGGAAGGATGGCTAATGTAACCACCAAACAAAGAAGCAGCAGTGCATCACCCCACTAAATAAAAAGGCTTCAAATTCTGGCTTTGGGGCATGATTGAGAAAAAACTTGAAAGACTCCTATCCATTCTTTTTGAAGACTGAATGGGAATGAGTAATTTAAAAAGAGAACAGAATTATAACTGTTCATCTAAACTCTTATGAGACATGATGGCTAGCCAGTAACCAACAATAATAATACAAAATGAATCCAATAATAATCTCCAGGAATGATTAATTTTGTCATAGGTTATTTGTAGGAACTAGTCCACTTGCGTGCATGAGAGATTCTTTTACCTCTCCATGGCCTCATTTCTCTACAGCCTATGGCACAGTATCATTTCTACATAGAAACCATAATGGCATAGCTCAGATCTTGAACATGCCCCCAAAGGCCCACATGTGAGGTCTTGGTCACTAGCCTGTGTCACTCTGGGAAGTGATGAAACCTTTAAGCAGTAGTGCCTGTTGGAAGGAACATTGTGCCCTGGAAGGGGATAATGGCACGAACCTCTTCCTATTTCTGTCTCTGTTTCTTCACCACCATGAGGTAAGCAGGCCTCCTCCACCACATGCTCCTGCCGTGACATACAGTGGCCCTGCAGCCCCAAAGCAACAAGGCCAAGTAACCATGGATTAGAACATATGAAACTGTAAAGATGCCTTTTCTCCTCTTAAATTGTTTCCCAGGAAATTTAGTACAGTGACAGAAAGCTAATTATAACAATTAAGATGGGTTATCCGTGATTTTTTTCTCTATGACAGTGGGGTCAAAGTAAAATATATATGGTTGTACAATGGTTTTGATAGGCTTACAGAAGCAGAAGCAGAAGAGTCCCAGTGGCTGTCTACATGCTGGAGAGCTGGAGGATCCAGTGTCAGTTGGAGATCAAAGACCCGGAAGCTCACTTAAAAGCCACCGGTGTCAGTGCATGTTAGAAAGCAGAATGCAGGGCCCAGCGGGATGGCTCAGTGGTCTAAAGCGCCTGCTTAGGAAAGCTTAGGCGGCTGCAGGGACTGCAGTTTGATCCCGGGCACCATGTGCTGCACCAGCCCTGCCCACAGGGCGGGCTGAGCAGGCCATAAAAATGAGTGAATAAACTAACAAAGGAGCTGGGCGTGGTGGCGCACGCCTGTAATCCCAGCACTCAGGAAGCTGAGGCAGGAGGATTGTGCGAGTTCGAGACCAGCGTGGGCTACAAAAGTGAGCTCAAGGCTAGCCTGAACTGCATAGGGAGACCCTAAATAAATAAATAAATAAATAAATAAATAAATAAATAAACTAACTAACAAATGTTCTCAAACAAGAATAAATAAAATAAAATAAAAAAGAAAGCAGAATGCACATTGAAAGACTAAAGAGCGGGCACTGGAAAGCTAGAGAAATTAGAAGCCAATGTTCAAAGTCAATACTGAAGACCAGAGTTCCTACAAAAGGGAAATGCTTCTTCATTCCTTTTTATTCTGTCTAAGCTACAAGCCTATTAGTCAGTGCCACCCACTTCCTGGATATGTCTTCCCCCATTTGCTGGCCTACACATTGGTCACCCAGAGATACACCTAGAATTTACTAATCTGGCAAGTTCTAGATCCTGAGTTTTATCCCCAGTTCTGAAAAAAAAAAAAATTACTAACTTGCTAGTTCTTATTCAAGTTGACATACCACAACTGATGATCACAGTTGCCTTGGAAGCTACCCAAGCACTGTGTATGAGTCTGATGGGTCCTGGAGGCCTGGCCTTGAAGTCTGCACCTGGTACCTTGACCCTTCTTCTCTGGCACTATTCCTCTGTTCAGGCTCCTAGCTAAGCAGCTTTGTGCCACCTCACACTTCCACCATGATGTCCCTGCCTTGAAGCCAGATGACCATGGACTGAATCCCCTAAACTCATGACAAAATAAACTTCCCCTCTAAGGAGGGATTTGGCACTGTGTCTCGGCGATGGCAAAGGTGACTAATGCACTAAAACAGGTCTTTTCTTTATTCACAAAGACTTTTTAGTCTGATTAAGTACTAATATAAAAAAAGAGGAGAGCAAGTTGTGCCTATGATTTTTTCATGTGTCTGCGTGTTTATATGAATGGGAGCTGGGTTCCGTGAGGACCTGCACCAGGCACCATGCGTGCTGCCTTCATATTTATACTCATTCTCATCTCCACTGAGTCTATGATGTGGGTAAGACAGCGTTGTTCTCCTTTTACAGGTGAAGAAACTGAGGCTTCATGAAGTTAGAGGACAAAGAACTCCAACAATTAACAAAACAATTCCATGATACATCCAGAGTAGGTTCAGCACTAAAAATATAAACATCTTAATGTAAGACATACTTAGGCATGGCTACTTTATTCAATGAGTCTGATTAAGTGCTAATACTAAACAGCCAGAGCAAGAAAAACATCATTAAATCCATAACTAACTTCATTTTTCTCTATTTAAAAGATCAATAATCAGGGGCTAGTGGAATAAGCACTTGCCTGGCAAGTGCAAGGTCCTGAGTTTGATCCCTGTACCACCAAAAAAAAAAAAAAAAAAAAAAAAAGAGAGAGAGAGAGAGTGAGAGATCAATAGTCATAGTGTTCCTCTTAATTTTGTAAACAGACCAAAATTCCTTCTTTGTATTTATGATTTATAGCTTACTCTGGATCATTCTCTTATGGCGTCAAAATTATTCAAAAACCAATTATGTTCATCTGCTTTTTGTTGCTGTAATGATCGCCTAAGCTAATAAAGTTACAAAAAGGAAAAGTTTATCTTGATCCACGATTTTGAAAGTTTCATTCTACTCCTGGCTAGCCCCATAAATTTGACCCTGTGGTCACAAAACACATCACGGCAGGTGTATGTGGGAGTAGAGCCCATTTCACCTCATGGCTGGGAACTGAAAGAAAAAAAGGAGACCAAGATGCCACAGCCCTTTCCAGACGAGGTCCAAATGACCTAAGATCCCTCTCTAAACTGCACCCCCTGAAGGCTCTGCTACTACCTTCCAATAGTGGCCCCCAAGAACAATCTTTTAACACACAGGACTTTGAGAGATATTCCACATCCAAACTGTGGCATCGAGTTGGAGAATTTTTAGATTTTTTTTTTAACTTTTAATGTCTCAACTCTGGGATAATAGGTATTAATTTTTCCTATTATATAATTATATCAACTCCTGAATAGGTGAAGACATATCAAAAACGTATGAGCAATTCCATTCTTTCCATGTTTGTACCATTGCTGCCTAAACAGAATTTAAGGAAAAAAATGATTAATTCAAAAATTGTTCTAACCATGATCTGTGCTTCTGCATGAACACACATCTGAAGAAAATTAAGCTAGACCACAGATCATCCTACTGATGTTTCATTATTAAATCTGACTCATATCTCAAGCAACACTGTTCATTATGTTTGTGTGGTGATTAGAACACCATTCCCTAGCCTATGAAAATTGTGAGAATGTTCACCAGTGGCTTTATAAGAAGCAAAATATTCTTACATTATTTCATTTTTTTAGGTACTAAAATTTATAAGTAAATTTGTTTATATCTCTTAAAACACTTCTCCTTACTCTGTAGGTGCTTAGAAAGTTCAAGATAAATGTCATTTTTACAAGATAAAACATATTTCCTGCATATGTACAGAATTCATTTTCCTAAAGAAACTGAGCTTTCTTAAAAAAAAATGACCAAAATTTGTTATTATAAAAATATTAAAATATTAAATGGTGCCCTCAAGAAGAGCTGAGAAATCTCAAAAATGGGACAGTAAGTTAGGA
This sequence comes from Myocastor coypus, assembly GCA_004027025.1. Lineage (NCBI taxonomy): Eukaryota > Metazoa > Chordata > Mammalia > Rodentia > Myocastoridae > Myocastor > Myocastor coypus. The sequence continues at coordinate 51,888 of PVJA010012235.1, forward strand.
CAACAGAAGCCCAAGTAATTACTCAGTCTCGGGCTCTAGCAAGGCAGCCCCATCAAAGCAAAGGATGAACAGCCAGGCTCAAACTTATCTGGAGTATTCAGCACATTTCTGGGATCTGAAAAGAAAGTATCACAAGACTGTAAACACCAGAGGTATTTTACTGCTGTTCTTCTCCCTTGCTTGCTTAATCAGCTGTCCCTTTCCTGTCTTGCTGCATGTCATCTTTTTTTTTTCAATTTTTTTATTGTTTAAATTTAACAATGGTTATATTACATATTTTCATCATCAGATCAGTTTAGATTAATACATATAGGTATATAAGATGGATCAAACAATTAAACATTAACCTTTCTAAATCCACATTACTTTTTTTTTTCTTTTCCCCCTTCTTTTCTTTGAAAGTTGACATATTGCATATCGTCCTCACACTCATTCTACAAAGTGCTGTGTGTGGGCATGACCCACCTCCCTATTGATGTTGCATAGAAAAAAAGAAAGAAAGAAAAAAAAGGAAAGAATATACTTCTCTTTGAACTAAGAGGAAGCAGATACATACACAGTCAAAGGTTTTGCAATTGCAGTGTGCCACCAGTGAAGCTTGTGATGTTGGAGGCTATTGAATCTAAGCCTCCTAAAGCTCATCTCAC
>PVJA010012236.1:0-52516 GCA_004027025.1 Myocastor coypus
GGGATCAAACCGCGGTCCCTGCAGCCGCCCAAGCTTTCCTAAGCAGGCACTTTAGACCACTGAGCCACCCTGCCGGGACCCTAAAATTCAAATTTAAAACTAGTTTTATCCTGCCTTCTTCTACTAGAGAGGTAGAGGAAGGGTAAATCTGCCTTTCCCAGTGGGTAGAGTCGTCTGATTTGAAAAGGGCTTCAGGGCCCCACTATTTCCTCCAGAAATTTTAATAAGCATGTAGACGTGGCCAGCTGGCTAATCCTGCGAATATCCCTGCTCCCTGCTCATTTTATAGAAAGACCCTGTGGTCAGGAAACATAAACCTCTCAGCACACTGACCACAGCCAGGATTAAAGTCTCATACGAGAGGGCTTTTTCCCACTGTCCTTCTCTGGGCACTGGCAGTATCCAGCAGTCCTTCTCAAGGAGGTCGAAGTCACTTCACCCCTCTCACCAGGAAGAGCTCCAAGGTTAGCTACACTAATGAGGGAGACTGAAATTGAGACATTCCGTGTAAATCCGTCAGTGTGATTAGACGTAGCACGCACTCTGCGTGTGCTAGGCAGTTTCAAAGGGCCTGGCTATTAAATGGCTTCATATTTTTATACGTTTTGGCACCCTCATAAAAAGACTTAAAGAAACAGAATTTTTCCCCCATTGTTACAGATGGACTATGGCAAATTTATGCTAAGGAGCTATAAAACTATTTCAAACATCTTAGGTTTCTTGATAAAACAAGTCAGTAGCTCTATGGAAAACTTTTCAGTGTAAAAACATACGTTAATAAGGTCATAAACATGCAAAGGCAAATATTTGGTACAAAACTTATTAAACTGAAAACAAAGTAAAACTTCAGTATTTAAGAGTATTTTAAACTGGAATTTTTGACCCATGAAAGATCTGGCTCAGCAGAAATTCGGCTTCACCATATCAACAGACACAATATTTGCTGCGCAAAGCAGTAGAATAAATATTGCAGGGAAAGTACATCAACTACTTAGAGCTCACATGCTGCCTTCAGTGTCTTTGAGCACTTGAACAACATCCTTCACAGGCAGAGAACTGAGGGCAAAATTACAGGGCTTACTTGTGTATTCAAGTGAGGACTCTAAGATCTATCAAATGGAATCTTTAATTGTCACAACTGCCCTTCTTCTTTATACTTGAAGTCAGAAAAGCTGCATATTTCAATACTGTTTATCTTAAACTCACAAATACATGCACTTTTTATGTAGCTGACAAAGATTTATGAGCATTTATAGCATATATTGTGCTATAATATATTACTATGCTGACTTTGTAGTTTTGTTTTTTTAAGTATTTTGAAAAAAATAATATTCACAATAGTTTTGTGATGTTTATGAACACATATTTCTTATAATGTAGGAGCATCCATGTGAAATGATAAAAATGCCATTGTAGGGGCTGGGAGATAGCTCAGGGCCACAAGTGCCCACCTGGCAAGTACAAGGTCCTGAGTTTGATCCCCAGTTCTGCAAAAACAAACAAACACACGAAATGCCATTGTACTTCGCAGGTCTGCCAGTGCTTTGAGCTTAAGCCTAGATTTCCTGGCCTATAAATGAAGAAACGTGGCCCACTACAGGGGAGGCTGAGACAGGAAAATCATTACCTGGACAGCCTGGAAAAGTTAGCAAGAAAAAATAGAATCCCACAGAAAGTATGTTTCTCCCTCATGGTATGCACTGTACCTCTCAGGTTTGATTTATTCTTTCCAGTCCTCACAGTAGTGAGAAAATGCCATATTTGCACTTACAAGTTGGATTTACTTCACTTACAGTCTCTATATATAACATCCATTTATGTGCCAAAGCCTCAAACTGATCTTTTTTTACATCACTGAGTAATACTCCGTAGTGTAAAAAGTGCCACCCTGTTCTCGTCCATTCCTCAGCTGATGGGCATTTGGGTGGTTTCCAGGATTCAGACGTGACGAATTGGGCTGCTATACTGCTATAGACATGGTGCACATACATCACTGTGATAGGATGATTTCTGTGTTTAATGGGAGGAAAAATGGGGATGAGAGAAAGGACCAAAGAAAGCAGGGCAAAGATGCACGGATGTATGTGTGCAGCATAGTTTGAATAACTGTACTGCTGGTTTCTGCTGGACATTTATTTAAATGTTTTAATCCTCACTTTAGGCCACTCAGACTCACAACGATCCTCCTGTCTAAGCCCTCCCGGCTCTGGGACTACACGCACGCCCCACCACATCCAGGTTCATCAGCTGGCACAGTGCTCCTGGGCTCCAGGGCTTGCACAGCGTACAGTGCTGGGGATCAAACTTTGGTCCTTGAGCTTTCCAGGCAGGGACTTGAACCTCCAAGCCGTCTTTCCAGCCCTTCTGCTAGTCTTTTGAGAGGCGCAATTAATGCTTAAATGTTTTTTCCTTTCCTTTTCTTTCTTACTTACTTTTTTTTTTTTTTTTTTTTTTTTTTTTTTTTTTTTTTTTTTTTTTTTTTTTTTTTTTTTTTTTTTTTTTTTTTTTTTTTTTTTTTTTTTTTTTTTTTTTTTTTTTTTTTTTTTTTTTTTTTTTGGTAGTCTTTAATTTCTTATAACTTTTTTTGCTGGTGTAGTTTTGCTTTATATTTTTAACCAATGTTTCAAGTTTACATATGGTAACCAAGACAACTAATCTGGGCATAACACTATGCAATAGAGCAACCAATGTGGAATTCCTATTATTTTATCTAATGGAATTTTGTATAATTTCTCATACTGTTTCTTTTTTAACTATTTTGTGTTTAAATAAATAAATAAAGTGGTAGCTCAGTGGGCGAATTCTTGCACAGCCTGCCTGATACTTTAGATTCGACCCAGAGATTACCAGAAACAAGCAAAAAATAAGGGAAGAGGAGCCAGGGAGAGAGCTCCATGGCACAAGTGCCTGCCTGGCAAGTGCAAGGTCATGAGTTTGAACCCCAGTCCCGCCAAAAAAAAAGGGGGGGGGAGGTTTTTCACTCATCTTGAATATCAGACTTGTTAAACGAATGAAATTACATATTTTTTTTCTCTATTTAATAACACTTTACCTTTCATTTTGAAAGAAATGTTGAAGCATATCACACAAAAAATATCCAGGTACAAATTTCAAATCCACTATTATCAGGAAAAGTATTTAGTGTCCTAGGAGATCAGGGTAGAAACACCTACCCATCTCACCTATCCTCCGGGTAGCAGAGTTGAGAATTGAATCCATCAAATATTTTTTTTAGTGTATTTGGTTGTTACACGATCTCATTATGCAGCTCAGGCTCATGGTGAGCCTCCTCCTTTCAGCCTCCCCAGTGCTGGGATTGCAGGCAGGTGACACTACTACTGAGCAGAACTCTGACCTGCTCTGCCCATCCTGTGGGCAGGGTTGGCACGGCACGCAGTGCCGGGAATTGAACCAAGGCCCGTGAGCTTGCCTAAGCAGGTGCTTTAGTCCATTAAGTTATTTTGCTGGCTCCACAAGATATTTTTAAAATATGTAGAAATTGGGCCCGCCAGGATGGCTCAGTGGTCTAAAGCGCCTGCTTAGGAAAGCTTGGGTGGCTGCAGGGACCGCGGTTCGATCCCCGGCACCACATGCTGCGCCAGCCCTGCCCTCAGGGCGGGCTGAGCCGGCCATAAAAATGAGTGAATAAACAAACAGAGGTTCTAAAACAAGAAAAAAATAAATAAATAAAATTTAAAAAATAAAAGAATACGATATTAAAATCTGCTAGGGGAAGAAAAAAAAAATAGATCATGAAGCCATCAGAATCATGGCAGATTTCCCAATGCAAATGATCAAATCAAGAAGAGCTTGAAGTGAAATATTTCAGTTCCTGAAAGAAAATAACTTTCAGCCTAGATTGATGTACCCTGCAAAACTATCTACCAAATTCAGTGGTGAAACAAACACCTTCCATGACAAAGAACAACTGAAGAAATTCATGACCATCCAACCAAGCCTACAGAGTACTGACAAACACTCTATAAAGAGACAGAAGTGATCACTACTCCAAGAACAACAGAGAGGAACCATCAAAGAGACCAAGTAATTAAAAAGAGGGAAAAACTATGGAACCTGTAACAGGAAAATAGCAAGACAAAGATAAGCTAATATATATCAGTTATAGCCATCAATGTAAATGGCCTTAATTCAACAATCAAAAGAAACAGAGCAGTAGAGTGAATTAAGGAACAAAACCCACAAAGAAACATATTTCACTGAACACGAAATTCACAGACTAAAAGTCAAAGGATGGAAAACAATCCTCTGCCATGGGAAATCAGAAAAGCACAGGCATAGCTATCCTGCTTGTTGACAATATCAACTTCAAATGAAAAATGAACCAAAGAGATAAAGCAGGTCACTACATACTTGTTAAGGGAAAGCTGCAAGAGGAAGAGATGACAATTATAAATATATATGGACCCAATGTAGGACCACACTCTTACATAAGACAAATTTTAACAAACATGAAAAATCTAGGGCTTGGGAGGTAGCTTACTAAAGCACTTGCTGGGCAAGTGCAAGGTACTGAGTTTAATCCCTGGTCCCGCAAAAAAAAAAAAAATCCAATGAACAGTGATACAGTAGTAATGGAGGGCTGTGATATGCCACTATCACAAGGAGATAGATAAATAGACAAAGAAACAGAAAAAAAAAAAAAAAATATATATATATATATATATATATATATATATATATATATACACATACATATATATATCAACAGAACTAAACCAGACTTGTGAGGAAACTGACTTGGCAGACCTTTACAGAGAGCTTCACTCAGCAACAACAGAGTACACATTCTCTTCAGCTATACACACAACATTCTCCAAACTAGACCATATGCTAGCACACAGAGTACTCTTAAGTAAATGCAAAAGAATTGAAACTATCCCATGCATATTGTCTGACCACAGTGCAATAAAACTGGAAATTATTGGCAAAACAACCTACAAAGACCACATGAACACCTGGAAGTCAAATAACAACCCCCTAAATAACGAGTAGGTCACAAATGAAATTAATGAAGAAATTAACAAATATTTACAATCCATCGAAAAATGCAGATATAATTTTACTGAAACCTGTGGGAAGCAATGAATTCTGTCTTACTAGGAAAATTGATGGAAGGCAGTAAATTCGCACGCAAAGAAAATAGAACAAGCCTAAATAAACAAACTTATTATGTATCTCACTCTCCTAGAAAAAGAAAAATGAGTCAAGCCCAAAGGAGACAGGAAATTATAAAGATTGGAGCAGAAATTAATGCATTGGAGATGAAGAAAAAATACAAAGAATAAATGAATCAAAGAGCTGGTTCTTTGAAAGAATAAATAAAATTAAGAAACTCCAGTCAACCTAATCAAAAAAGGAAAGAAAAAAATCAAATTCATGCAATAAAGAATGAAAAGGGTGAAATCACAGATCTTAGAGAAATTCAGAAGATCATCAATACCTACTTCCAAAATATTTACTCTCTCGCAATGGAAACTAAAGAGGAAACAGAAAGTTTCCTAGATACATCTCAGCCAAAGCTGAGTCAAGAAGATACAAACTCTGAATAAACCAGTAATGAGAAAGAATATTGAAAATGTGAGAGGGCCTGGCGGGATGGCTCAGTGGTCTAGGGCGCCTGCTTGGGAAGGCTTGGGAGGCTTTAGGGACCGCGGTTCGATCACCGGCACTGAGTGCTGCGCTAGCCCTGCCCTCGGGGCAGGCTGAGCTGGCCATAAAAATGAGTGAATAAACAAACAAAGGTTCTGAAACAAGAAAAAACATAAATAAATAAAATAAAAATTATTAAAAAAAAAAAAAAAAGAAAATGTGAGAAAAAGCTTAACAACAAAGAAAAGCCCCGTTTCTGATGGATTCACGGTTGGATTCTGCATGAAATTTAGAGAAAATTTAATGCCAATTTTTCTCACACTCTTCAATGAAATGGAAAGGCAAGCAACTCCACAAAGCTCATTCTTGGAGGCATGAATTACTCTGATTCTAAAATCGGAGAAAGATCTAGCTGAAAAAAGAGAACTACATACTAATTTCTCTAATGAATACAGATGCAAAATTCCTCAATAAAATACTAGCAAACAGAATGCAGCACATCATCAGGAGGATTATGCATCACAACCAACTGGAATTCATCCCAGGAATGCAGGGGTAGTTCAACGTATGCAAATCCATAAATGTTACACACCACATCAATAGAATAGAACCAAGAAAGGACCCAGTAGGATTGCTCAGTGGTCTAAAGCGCCTGCTCGGGAAAGCTTAGGCGGCTTCAGGGTCCCCGGTTCGATCCCCGGCACCACATGCTGTGCCAGCCCTGCCCTTGGGGCAGGCTGAGCCTGCCGTAAAAATGAGTGAATAAACAAGCAAAGGTTCTGAAACAAGAAAAAAATACATAAAATAAAAATTAAAAAAAATAGAACCAAGAAAAAAAAAAACACATGATCGTATCAAGAAACGCAGAAAAAGCTTTTAACAAAGTCTAGCATTCAATCATGATAAAATATAAAAACCCTATGGAGAATTGGATTAGATGTTCTTTATCTCAGCCTGATAAAAGCCATCTATGGACAACCAACAGCAAACATCATGCCAAATGGGAAAAAATTGAAGATATTTACGTTAAAGTCAGGAACAAGATAAGGATGTCCATTGTCTCTACTCCTAGTCAGTCTAGTTATGGAAACATTAGCCAGAGAAATTAGACAGGAGAAATAAAAGGAGAAAGGACTGGAAAAGAAGAAGGGAGATTGTCGTTATTCGCTGGTGACATGATGCTGTACATACAGGACCCCAAAAGCTCCACAAAAAGTCTTGTATACTTAATAACCACACTTAGCAATGTAGTGGGATACAAAGTCAACACCCAAAAATCAGTAGCAAGTTTGTATGCAAACAATGAACATACTGAGAAAGAAATGCAGATACAACTACAAACACACTCAGCCATCTTATCTTTGATGAAGGGGTCAAAGATGCTCACTGGAGGAAAGATAGCTTCTATAAAAAAAAACGGTGCTGGAAAAACTAGCTTTCCATATGCCAAAGGCTAAAACTAACAACTACTATGAAGACAGCAGTACACATTGCATTGATTATTGTGCCTGTCTTACTGACATGTTTTGAAACTATTGTTGCTAGTTCTTTCTTATTGAAATTAATAAAATTTTAAAAAAATAAAAATAAAAAAATAAAGTGATTGACACACACAAAAAAAACAAAGGCTAAAACTGGACCCACACCTATCACCATACACAAAGTTATAGTCAAATGTAGCAAAGATTTAAATATTAAAATAGAATTGCTGAATCTTCTGGAGGAAAATGTAGGTAGAAATCTAAAAGACACAGGAGTAGGTAGTGCGTTGATGGACAAAGATAAAACTGCATGGGAAATGTTTCAAAGAATCAGCAACCGAGATCTCATCTTTTTGAAAAGTTTCTGCATTTCAAAACAAATCTCCAACAGAGTGAAAAGGAAATCCACAAACTGGGAAAAAGTTATAGCCAACTCTCCTTATGACAAAGGCCTTCTATCTAGAACATACAAAGAATTTTTTAAAATTCAGGTGCCCCAAATTCAAAGGCCCAATCCAAGAATGGGCATCGGAGATGTATATACTCTTCTCAGAGGAAGAAATACAAAAGACAAGTTAATATGTGGAAAAATGTTCAACATTTCATTGATCGCTCGACAAATGCAAATCAGAACAACATAATAACCATAACAAAAGACAAACAAGACTAAATTTATGTGGAGATCTTTTGAAAAAATACTCATGCTTCAGCATACACAAATAAGAGGGTGGAAGGATTTGGACACACTAGTACATTTAACTTCTTCATAGGTTGTGGTAATGTGTTAAGAGTCACAGGTAGATAGGGCTGGCCAGATAGTTCAGCAATTAAAGTGCCTTCTTTGGCAGACTCAGAGACTATGGCTGGATCCCCAGTGTGCAGTGCTGGCCCGAACTCCGAGGTGTGCTGAGACAGCCATTGAGACTGGGTTTGGTGGGGCATACCTGTCATCCTAGCTGTTAAGAGGCTTAAAACAGGAGAATCACTCTGAGTCTGATCTGTGTAGTGAGACCCTGTGGACCCTGTACTAAATACAAAAAGAGAGAGAGAGAGAGAAAGAGAGAGCGAGAGTCCTGGGTTGTTGTATGTTACGAGTCAGTGCCAAAAGAAATGACAAGAAGACCCAGTGAAGGTAGCTCAGGGGGACTCATTGAAATTCGTCATTCAGTGAGCAAAGAACGTCAAAAGCAACTCACCTTTGCTTCAGGTAATGAATGTGATCTCGTGCATAATCACTTTAGTAAAAGAAGACTATGTGCATAGTCACGAGCATGACCACGATCCTTCTTGACTTCCAACTTTTCCTTATTACTAGGTTCATACAGATGTTGACCATTAACACTGCAAGCAAGGGAGAAAGCAACAAACAGAAAGCCCACAGGTGAAGATGCTATCCCTCACCTGGAGCCCCAGCTTACCGGGATTCCCATATCCCAGCTTTCCGGAATGCTCAGTGACAGACCACAGCTGTCCCTGGGCTTTGTTTATTGCTCTCCATTTCTTGAGGTGCTAATTAGACTTCACTGTGTAGAAAATTTAACAAGTATAATGATACCATAAGATGAAGAAGTTAGCAAAGAAAGTTTTCTCAGAAAGGTAATATTTGTTTTTTGTTTTTTGTTTTTTGATTTTTGTGGGGCCGGGGTTCAAACTCACAACCTTGAACTTGCCCAGCAGGCACTTGTGTCTCGGAGCCATCTCCCCAGCTCCCTTTTTTTTTTTTTTTTTTTAACCGGAGCCGGGGTTTGAACTCATGACCTAGCACTTGCCAGTGTGCACTTGTGCCACGGAGCTATCTCCCTAACCCAGAAAGGTAATATTTGCATGGGCCCGTTTATGCCTATACTCATGAAGCCCAGAAAAATTCTATTTCTTCCCCTCATAAACTTCCAGCAGAGTGTCTCTTCTCCAGGGACACCGGTGTTGTTCTTCCTGGGCACCACTCTTGCAACCTTTTGAAGGTCTAAATCCAAAGACTTATAGTGGTCTCAGGGAGGCCTAAGAGTCCTTGATCATGCTGTGCTTGAAGAAAAGATCCAATATCTCAGCCTGAAGCAAGGCTTGAAGGAAAGGGGGGAGGAAGAATGTGTGGTTCTCCAATCGATTAATTTGTTAATATTAAATGTTCTTCAGTTCCTGATTTCTTTGTATGTGTTCCTTTTCAAGAAGTTGTCCTTTCAGGATTTAATGAGCGTTGGCATGATACAAAATGTCAAGGCACTATTTTTGTCATGTTTCAATCACATTCACAGCTATGATGTATTCCTACTAATTTATAATAAGTGCACAACCTGATATACTTAGTAGAAATGGAAATGGCTTCATTGTTATCTTTTAACTCTGACATTCCAATCCCAGCCAAGACAGAAGAGTAATTTTCATCCTCTCCCTAGTAATGCCAAAAGTTGATTCACTAATATCTTTTTTAAAAAATATTTAATTCAGTGCCTGAAAGTGTGGCTCAAAAGTACAAGCAGCCTGCCCACTGTTTACAAGGCCCCCAAATTCCACTCTTACTGCTGCAAACAATAATGCCACCACATCAAAATACTACAGTCTTAGAAGGTTAGAAATTTCAGTTTATCCTCTCAAAGACTGCTGAAATATATGTAGAATAGATGGCACTAATATGTAACAGCAAAACTTAAACCCAAAACCCAATCCAGAAGAACACTCTGAGAACCTGTTTTTTTCTTCTTTTTTGTAGGACAACCTCAATAATTAATACAGTTCACATTGTTGTCTTCATACTAGTTGTTCTGAATAAAAGAAGCACACATGATAATTTTTCTAAACACTATTGATGCTAATATTTCTTCTCATTGAACTAACAGAAAGTAGTTGTATACATAGTCCAATAGGTAATAATACTAGTGGGATATTAGCAGAACTGGGAATGTCAGAAGCTGCTGACTTGAGCCTTTTACAGCTCAGCATACTAATCTGGCTTTACTTTTTATGCCTCATAGTTAAATTTTTTCTGCTGGGTGGTTAAGCGCAAGTTAAAGCAAGATCTATATAACAAATCCTGTAACTTTTTGTATACGGCAATGTCAGTCAAATATCCTCAGGATTTACTCTGAAACCATATATACATTTTGTAAAACTTTTGTCAGTGTCAGCTGCCTGGATGAGCCACGGCCATTGCTTGACCAGTTTGTTCTCTGTAAAAGTCTGAAAGAATGCTTTCTCTTTATGTGACTCTCCTTAGGCACACTATACATGGTCGATCCCTTTCTTCTGTGGTCCCATAATCTTCTTGAACAGAAAATGTGGGACTCCACTGAGTTATAGAATGTTACAGTACAGTACAGTGAGTCCTCACTGACCTTGAAGTGCTAGGGTCAAAATACTGGCTATCCTTGCAGCCCTTCTTTTTCTCTATTTTTTTTTTTTGGTCTGCAAACCGAAGTTCTTAACCCTTCAGGATAGTACTTAAACGAACTTAACATCACTGTCTTTCTGAATATTAAGTGCCTTAGACTTAATATGGAGCCAGGCGTGCTGGCTCACGCCTGTAATCCCAGCACTTGGGAGGTTGAGGCAGGAGGATTGGTGCGAGTTCGAGACCAGCCTGGGCTACAAAAGTGAGCGCAGGACCAGCCTCAACTGCATAGCGAGACCCTGTCTCAAAAAGACAAAAAAAAAAAAAAAAAAAAAAAAAAAAAAAAAAAAAAAAAAAAAAAAAAAAAAAAAAAAAAAAAAAAAAAAAAAAAAAAAAAAAAAAAGACTTAATATGGCACCTGCATTTTCCATTAGCCCCTACAGAATGTAATAAAAAAAAAAAATCATTACACTTTTTTACATAGAAAATTAGAAATCTAACCATATACTAAATTGTAGCAGATCAATCCTATGGCATTTTTCCTTTTCTTGTATTCTCCTTAGTTACGTGTTTTGTTTTGTTTTAAAGCAAACATTTCCTGGGGCCAGGGAGATAGTTTTGCAGCACAAACACGTGACTGGCAAGTTCAAGATCATGAGTTAGAAACCCGGTCCTGCAAAAAATAAATAAATAAATAAATAAAAATAAAAACTCACATAAAACAAACATTTACTTGAGAGAGAGGTCAGCAATAATTGAAATTGCACTGAAAGCAGCACACATCTAAAAGACCAGGGGGCTGGGGAGATAGCTCTATGGCACACTTGCCTGCCTGGCAAGGGCAAGTTCGTGAGTTCGAGCCCCAGTCCCACAAAACAAACAAACAAACAAATAAATAAACAACCAGAATGACGGGCATTCCAAGCATGGTTTTAATCTTATATCTTGCTACTCTGAGTGTCAAAAACCTATTGGAAATTCTTAGGACCACTGTCTAATTCATCCTGTGTACATAAATGTATGTTTTGGGAGTTTTTGTTTTTGTTTTTGTTTTTTTGTTTTTTGGGGGGGGCTCAGGCTGCCAGCTGCCTTCAGGGCAGGTCTGGTCCAGCATGGTGAGCTTGGAACTGAATTGCAGTCCTCTGTGCATGTCTAGGTTTGGCCAACCAGGCGCTTAACCAGCTGAGCTAATCCACAAGCCCCGGGAAGAACAATCTGGAACTACAGTTCAAATGTTGTTCTACCAAAGGTATCATGCATAAGGATAGACTTCACAATGTTTCTTAGGAGGTAGGAGGGAAACATGAAGATAATGCTTTCAACAGGGGTGGTGTCCTGTACCTATAATTCCAGCCCTCACAGAGACTGAGGTAGAAGGATCCTCACTTCAAGCCCAGTTTCATCACCTTAGAAAGTTCTTATTTTGAAATTTAAAAATAAGAAAAGAAGCCGGATGTGGTGGCTCATGCCTGTAATCCTAGCACTCGGGAGGCTGAGGCAAGAGGATTGGTGCTAGTTCGAGACCAGCCTGGGCTACAAAAGTGAGCTCTAGGCCAGCCTGAACTGCATAGTGAGACCCTGTCTCAAAAAGACAAAAAAAAAAAAAAAAAAAGAACCAGGCATATAGCTCTTTATGAAGGTTATGGGTTCAATCCTCTTAGCAACCAAAAAGGAACAGTTCCCATCCAAACTAATATTACAATCCTATACTATTATATTAATAATTTCCAAATACACCCACCAGGAGCAAAAACATTTTCTGAGCTGAGGAAAACCTAAGCTTCTCCTGGGGTCTCCAACTTTTGTTTACATTCGCCAGCATTAAAACTCACTTGAAGTGGGATGAGAGACAGAGTGCAGAGGTAGAGTTCATGCCCAGTGTGTATAAGGCCCAATACCACAAAAAAAAAAAAAAAAAAAAAAAATATATATATATATATATATATATATATATATATATATATATATATATATCAGATAACAATCACTTGAAACTAGGTGCAGTGGCACATACCTGTAATCCCAAAATTCTGCAAGGCTGAGGCAGGAAGACTGCAAGTTCTTAACAATTTAACAAGACCCTATCTTTCTTTCTTTCTTTCTTTCTTTCTTTCTTTCTTTCTTTCTTTCTTTCTTTCTTTCTTTTTTTCTTTCTCTCTTCCTTTCTTTCTTTCTTTCTTTCTTTCTTTGTTTCTTTCTTTCTTTCGGAACCAGGGATCGAACTCAGCTCCTTGCACTTGCCAGAAGACCCTATCTTTATTTTTATTTTTTTTTAAGATTTTTGGGGCTGGGGAGATAGCTCTGAGGCACAAGCGCCTGCTGGGCAAGTGCAAGGTCATGAGTTCGAACCCTGGTCCCACAAAAAAAAAAAAAAAAGAAAAAAAGATTTTTATGGGAGCTGGGGACATAGCTCTGAGGCACAAGTGCCTGCTGGGGGAGTGCAAGGTCATGAGTTTGAACATCGTCCCATAAAAAATAAATAAATAAATAAATAAATAAATAAATAAATAAATAAATAAATAAAAATAAAAAGATTTTTTTTATTTATTTATCTTAAACCTCATTTATTTGTTTGTGTTATGACTGGCTCAGCCCCCCCTGGGGTCGGGGTGCACAGCACGCAGTGCCAGGGATCGAGGAGCGGTCGCAGTGCTTGCCTTAAGTTTCCTCCGCAGGTGCTTTAGACCACTGAGCCATCTCGCTGGCCCAGAAGACACTATCTTTTTTTTTTCTTGTTTCAGAACTTTTGTTTGTTTATTTATTTATTTTTATGGCCGGCTCAGCCTGCCCTGAGGGCAGGGCTGGCACAGCATGTGGTGCCAGGGATCGAACCACGGTCCCTGTAGCCACCTAAACTTTCCTAAGCAGGTGCTTTAGACCACTGAGCCATCCTGCCGGGCCCCAGAAGACCCTATCTTTAAAATCAATAACAAGAACAAGAAAGAAAGTCCTTAAAGTGCTTAGAGTATTGCTGAGTGCAGAAGTTCTGGCATTGATTCCCACTACCATTTCAAAAAATAGATGATAGATAGAAAGTTGGACAGACAGAGAGATGAGAGATAGTTGGACAGACAGACAGAGAGAAAGACAGACAGACAGATAATCCTGAGGGGAATGGTACTGGGAGATGAACTCAGGACCTCTGCATCAAGCTGCATCCCTCCTGCTTTTTGTTTACAGACAGAATCTTGCTACGTCGTTAAGTTCCTGAGGCTGAGCTCCAACTTGCGGTCTTCCTGCCTGGGGCTTCACAAGTGCTGTGAGATCAGCTCTGCATCAACGCACCCAGTTTACACAATGACTTGTGATCAGTCTAGGAAGCCCACAGGGACTTCACTGGTCTCTGGACACCTTTTCCTGCACAGCTATGATCGTCTCAACGTAAGAGCCACACCTCCTGCGCTGCATTCCTCTGCCTACGTAGAGCTGTGTGTGCGTAAACAGGTTCCTAGGTAGCAGCGGGCAACTTACAAAGGCTCTGTAATCACTGCTGCTTTGGGTTCCACCATGCTTACTCAAGTACCATGCAAATTAATGGGTGAAAAATACGAAAAGACTAAGAGGACAGGTCATCCCCAAGGGCAGCAGACTTTTAAACACGCTGGCAGTGAGCATAGCTAGTATAATCAAATATCTTCAGTTTTGCTGCACACTTCCAGATCTAGCCGAAGCCTGGGAGAACTGGTGGCCCCTACCGTGCTCCCTGTGTAAACACAGAGGAAATGTGTGGGAGGGTGGAGACAGCTTTCACCATCCAAATATATTTTATAGGTCCCTGTCTGCTGACCTAACACGATCTACATGGCCTGTCACTTCCTTCTTACGTGCCCTATGTGGCCAGGTGCCCTTAGACCCCACTATATGTCTGGAAATAGAAACGGAATGTAGCATGCATCTAATTGGCATCGTGAATTATATTATTAAACCAAAGCAGGGTATGGATGATGGCAGGTCCAAAGGAAAATTAAAGCCACCCCACTTTCCCCCCCAACCAAGAAGGGCCACAAAGGACCTAACTGATTATAAGGTTAGAAATGATGTTTGCAAGTTCCCATCTGGAGGCATGTTTGTTTCTTGCTGTGTAAGTTTGCTCCTGAGATCTCCAATGGCCTGTTTTGAAAGGGTGCCACTGAAACAAATGCTTCTGTCTTAAGGACTTAAAAAGAAAGAAAGAAAAAAAAAAAAAAGAAAAACCACTGAAAACAATGTAGGGATATAAATGTCTGTGCCCACAGCCACGATAAAAAATGCAAAGTCTGGGCCACCTTGCCTTTAATTTTCTAACTGCTGTTTTGTAAGGCTCTGTCATGCTTCTCAGTTCAAACACGCTTTGGCTCTTTATTATTCATGGACCTTTTTCTCAGTCAGTGGTGTTGAATAATAAAACAGCCCAGGATCAAATGGGCCAATTCTCCACGCCTGACACCAACTGCTACTGTTCGCTGGGCTCTGCCAAGCGTTGCCTCTGATAATGAGTGGGATTTGGTTAAACAGTAAATTAATGAATAATGAAATATCCAGGTTGATCAGTTAGAGAGCACGCTTGCTTTGCCCTGGGCTAAACGCTCAGGGCAGAAATTACTCTCAAATGGCACTTGCCTAGCTGCTGGTCTGGATAACTATTTTACAGCCTATTGCTTGACAGAATGCAGGGGAGGGGTCGGGGGACTCAGTGGGGAAGAGGAAAGGACCGACCGAGTTATGAACAGCAAAAGAAGGGAGAGAGGGAAAATAACCTAGTTATCACCTTGTCGGTTTCCAAACTGCATGTGTTAAGAACAAAGTCACAAATACGATCTGGAGAAGTGAGAGTCTCCAAATTCCCCACACATGTTTAACATCAAGGGGAAATGATGAGTGCAAACAGCCCTGTGCATGTGCCTGCGCACATATGTGCATCTACGCAGAGCCACTCAACCGCAGATTCATGCCTCTGTGTACACACGACGAATGACCTACGGGGAAGCCAATCAGTCCAGGGTGGACAGAAAATCTCTGTCCTCATTTTAAGATTGCATGCTCTGGTTCTTAGACACACCCTCCTCTACAAATTTTAGGACATTACCCATAAGGGGTGTTTCCAAATAACTTCTATTAAGGAAAAAGAAGAAGAAGATGTCACTGTGACTGAGATTCAAGAAGACGGCTGAGAGTAGAGGCAGAGGTTAGGACAGGAAGGTCTTGGGCCACTTCTCAACCTTCATTTCTCCTAAAAATTCTCAGCTGCTGTCAGAGACGGGCCCGGTACAGGCAATGCGCTTTGGATCATCAAGAATCCACCAGAGTGGGCCACGAGGACAACTTGTACTGAGACAATGTATTGTTTCGATCTTGACATTTGTTTGGGACATAACTTTCTCTAATTGTTTATCTCTGGAATATCTTATTCTTTCAGATCTCTGACCCTTTCAATTGAGCTCAAGAATAGTCAACTTGGAAGTTTTACAGACTCAAGGGCCAAAAGAGTTCTCAATAAAGAAGCGAGGCTATTTCTGTTTACTTCAGCTGCTTGAGTTTATTTTCATTTTATGGGGAAGAGAAAGAAGGAGGTCTTCATATTGGCAGGAGGGTGAGCATACACTACTAAACCTAATTCGTAGTCTTCCCAACTAGATGTGGAGAACAACACTGGATCAATAGGGACATCCCTTCTTTCTTTTGGGGGAGTGGTGACAAATAAACGTGATTCTTTTACTCAGTGTTGGCAGGCTAATGAAAATGAAGAAAGAAAGTAGGAGCTGCCTATAAGCTGAAGGGTAGCTAGCTCCTTCGCTGCATTCCTCAGGGCTGGTGTGGTGGTGGCCTGGCGCATGCTATGCCTCTAGCTTTTCTCCTACCAAGCAGTCTCATCAGCAAAAATTTAACCTGCTCACGGTGGTACACAATCCCCTTCCCAAGGAAAAAAATAAATAAATAAAATGCTCTAATTGTCTTTATTACTTTCAGACACTGGCCAGCAAGCACAGATGTTCACTACTAAGAATTAAAGAAAGGGTGAAAGGTCACAGGGACCCAGGTCAGCTCGAACTTTCTTTAGATTTCTTGGCCTTCTAGTCTTGCCTGGTCCTTATCATTGCACAAGAAGTATTTAGCTTTAATGTAAAAAGGAGTGAATGCCTTCATGGTGCCACTGCGATAGGAAAACAACCCATTAAAACAAATAAGCCTTGCTTCAAATCTTGGTAGTTCCTTTTTTTTTATAGAATTTATTTTATTTTATTTATTATTTTTTTCTTGTTTTACAACCTTTGTTTGTTCACTCATTTTTATGGCTGACTCAACCCACCCCGAGGTCAGGGCTGGCGCAGCATGTGGTGCCAGGGATCGAACCGAACCGTGGTCCCTGAAGCCGCCCAAGCTTCCCCAAGCAGGCACTTTAGACCACTGAGCCATCCCTCCGGGCCCCCTTTTTTTTTTTTTTTTTTTTTTTTTTTTATGTCTAACCAAAGAGTTCTCTCTTGCAAGCAAGTGCTTTGTCACCTAATACAGGCAGAAGATAAAACTAAAGAGACGTTTCCTCCTTAACACGTGTTTTCACAGCACAGAAAGTTCACACTGCTGAGCCCTGCTTCATTGTGGCTGGCTTTGGATTAGTCTGGATATTGGAGTATTTCCTGTCATGGTATTATGTGTGCGCTGCTGGTGTGTGAATAGCCTTAACCACAATCCCCCAGAGAAGTTCTCTGGCCTAGTCGCTTGGCAAAATCAAGCATCAGGGATGGCATATTTATGCAAAATTCATCCAGGTTGATGCTATGATCTTAAAGCTATGGGGGGGTATGCGGGTGGGGGGTGGAGGACGATGACGAGGGCTAGTCAAACCCATTTAGTTTGGTTTGGTTTGATGCTTATTTTTTTTGTACTGGCTTGGGTTTTCCTAGACATCGCTCCATCCTTACCTGTTCCCCCACCTTTTTTTTTTTTTTTTTTTTTTTTTTCCCCTTCTGGACCTCTCAGCCTGCCCAGGGGGTGGGGCTGGCGCAGCACGTGGTGCTGGGGATTAAACTGTAGTCCCTGAGGTTGACTAAACTTTCCTAAGCGAGCACTTTAGACCTCTGAACCATCTCACTGGTCGCTTACTTGTCCCTTTTTAAAGCCGAGGAAAACTACCTAAAATCCTATCTCCCCTGAAACTAAATTTACCGGTCTCACGTCTGCGCATCTTGCGGCCTGGCCTCGTCTGAGGTCTGAACGCCAGCTTCGAGGTCTCAGGAGCTGCAGGCTCCCACGGCGATGCCGAGGCTCGTGGTCTTAGCTGGGTGGGCCACAGCAGTCTCCGTAACAGGCCGGTGGAGCTGGGAATTTTGCACCCTACTAGGTCAGCGTGATTTCCGTTCCACTGCTTCGCAGTTTCCTTTCCGCAGAAACTGCTCTTCCCGAGTCTGTACCCCACTGCTCAGGCCCCGCTTCTTTGCATCCATGCGTTGGTGAATGCTGGCCTAACTTGGGGCATTTGGTTGTTAAAGGGGATAAGCTCTGCCACTAACCCCTGAACACTCCCCGGGCCTGTGTCCCCGCCTGCCCTCCTCCCAGTCAAGCAAATGGCTCGGTGAGTGCGCATAGGCTAATGATAGCTGACAGCCACATCCTTGAAACATTTGCTGATGTCTTCTGGGGCGCTAACTGCCCAAGCTGCACAAGACGCAGGGCTGCGCTCCGTGCGGCCTGGCAGGTCAGGCTTTGCGGAGTCTGCTGGCCACGTCAGGGCTTTTCAAGACATTCGAAGGTTTTTATGCAGAAGCCTCTGTCAGCAACGGATGTGACCCCGACTCGGCCTGGCTGCAGCTCTGCCCTCTTGAGTCATCTGCAGAAGGTTGCGGGCCTCCGAGAAAACGCACAACTGGGAGTGGGCAGGCGCACGCAGGATCTGAGCACGAGGGCGCCCAACATCCTCCTGACCCTGCCAGCTTGGCTACGTGAACCGTGAGACACAACGGCGCCCTCAACCTAAGCGTAAACTTCTCAGGACATAGGAAAACAACAACAACAACAGAAAAGTGCAGTGCGCAAACCCAGCGCCTTCACCCCCACGGCGCGCAGCAAAAAGCGCAGGGCGTGGGCGCCAGGGACCCAGGCCGAGGCTGGGGTGCACAGGGGTGGGGGTGGGGTCGCGGATGGGCGAGCCAGTGCGCGTGCGCGTGCGTGGGCCCCGGCGCGTGCGCACTGCTCACGCGGTGCCCAGCAACGAAGAGCGTGCCTAGCTGCGCGCGCCAGGCGCGGCGTGCATGGGCTCGCCGCACGTGCACGTCCCCGGCCGCAGCCCGCGTCGCAGGGCTACCCCGGGGGTGGAGCCCCGCGCCGGCTGGGTGTAGTCTGTGGCTGCGTCCGGAAGCGGGGGGTTGGGAGGGAGCCCGTGGGCTTGCGCCGCGGCGTGAGCTTGCGAAGGGGCCTGGAGGAGCCTAAACCCGGAGCCCAGGCGGGAAAGGCCCGGAGCGAAGCGGCTGGGTCTTGCTTGAGGCTTGACTGCCGGTCGGAGGCTGCCAGCGAAGGCGGAGAGGCGCGGGGGCGCCCTGCGAGAGGAGCTGCCGCTGCGGGAAGGCCCTTTAGGGCGACGAGCAGCAACGCGGGGCTTGGGCCGGGGACCTGGGGAGTGCCAGTTTGGGGTCGGAGCAAGGGAGCAAAGTCCAGAGGGAAACATGAGCGCTCCCCCTCCCCGCTCTCCGCTCCTCCCTCCGGAGTGTTTCTGCGGGACAGGGTGGAAGGAGTGACAACACCTCGCGTGGGTCGGGTCCAGCCACGTCCTTCCCGGTCGCTCGAGGATCATGTAAATAAACAGTTCGGAAGATTTATGGGAAAGCGTTCAATTTTATAGGACTGTATTTATAGAGCCAAAGCTGGCTCACTTATAAATAGATTAATGAGGAGCTAAAATTAATGGACTTGGAGCTGCACGTTTGATTTCCGAGGCTTCAATATGACAGAAAGCCTCGCGGGAAGTTGGGGTGTGGAAGGCAACTTGCTCCTGAACCTCAGGGTCCCTCACGAAGGGCCACTTCCCACCGGGCTAGCAGTTCTCTGGTACTCCCACTGCTAGCGCCCAGTCCCAAGGGTGGGCTCCACAGAGCTGTATTTGCAAATGAATAGTACTGATAAGGCCCCCTTTGGAAAAAAAAAAAAATTCACTTTTTCTCAGCGTTATTTTTAAGCCCTAAAAAGATAAAACTGGCCCTTGAGTGGGCTTCTGAGGCGCTGTGTAGACACCACCTCGTCAGGCAGTCTGGCTTCCAACAGGAGCAACACCGTCCAGGGGTGCTGCTGGCCCCTGGCCTGGTCACTACCCATCCTGCTACCAAAGTACAAGGCCCTGACAGCCGGCTGGGCGCTGTGACCGCTGCCAGGACCTTTTGTTGTGCAAGAATTCCTTCCCCTTTCTCTTTCCTGCCCTTCTAGGTCTTTCCTTCAGCCTCCCCCTCCCCCACAGTTTATGCCCCTCAGGTCCTCAGGCTTTGTGTGAGAGACAAGATTGCCTTACCTTCTCCTTGCCGGTGATCGTGGGGACCACTGGTGCCAGGAGTTTACCAGTGGGATAATAGATTAACAGATGACGACCAGAGCTCTGTCCAGGAGTGATGCTAAGGATCTGTAGAAAAACCTAGGAATAGGAAGATCACCCACCACTTCCTGTGTATTGGCCCAGTGGTAACCAAAGCCACACCGCGGAAGACAAATGAAACTTGGTGTAACACAACTGAGCCAGAAATGAGGTATAGGCAATATATATTTTCTTATTTTCTTTAAGCTAAATGGTTCACCCATAATCACACTCCCTTTTTTTCTTTTTTTTTTGTCTTTTTGAGACAGGGTCTCGCTATGCCGTTCAGGCTGACCTTGAGCTCACTTTTATAGCCCAGGCTGGTCTCGAACTCACACTGATCCTCCTGCCTCAGCCTCCAGAGTGCTGGGATTACAGGCGTACGCCACCACGCCCAGCTCCTTCTTTTTTTTTTTTTTTTTTTCTTATCTTGGCTTTTTTTTTTTTAATTTCATTCCATTCTTTATAGTTCTAGCTATGCTACTTTCCCTTTTTAAATTAGTGAGAAGAGGGGACTCTCATGTAAAACAGGTTGAATGCTCTGAATGCTCTCTTGTGTCTTTATCAATCCAGTTGGGAAAGACCTGAAAGCCAGAAAATGGATGTAGGACGCGCCGTGTGAGGTAGCTGAGCACCAGGTAGGATAAGTGCTTTCGAGGAATCCGATCAGCAAGATGTGTTCGTTTATTGTTCTTCCATGTGGAAGCATGTTGCTCTTTGCTTTTCATAAGCCAACTTGACAGAGTTGGTGAGGAAGGGACCCCTCAGAGGTCCATCTTTGACAGATACATGTCATGAGGGCCAGAGGAAGCTGGGGCTGGTTCAAGTTCCAAGGCATCATGGATGACTTTGCTTTCCTGGTCTTAGAAAAAGATAGCCTATTCTTGGGGTAAGATACAGATGGAGAGGTTCAGTCGCCACGGTTTATCAGGGACAGCGTGAAGCCCCTTGATCCTGGCTTCCCCACACCTGCCTTTCAGCCTAAGGTCAGAGTTAGCTTTTTATAATATACGAGACTTATTCATCTTCCTGACTAAGGGAATTTCGCCCCATTTATTTGTGCGATGTCTCTTACTACTACAAAGTAAGAGTCATATTCAGTCCTATACAGGTCTAGTGAACTCCTCCAGATCCCAGGTAGTGAGGAGCCCTGCGGATTTCTCGTCCAAGCCATCTGTTTCTGGGCATGCCTGGTCAGAATGCCACACCACCAGCAGTGAGTGGGCCAGGCCCATCCTATTTTACTTGAACCTAGAATCCTTTAGTGACTGCCTCTTCAGTCACAGAGAAAAGTAAGCCAAAAGATGCAGTTGACATGAACTTGCATTACACATCTAGGCATAGGAGAGAAGATTTGAAATGTAAAAAATAAAAAGAGCACTTCTTAGAAAAGTGAGCGCTCCTTTTATAGATAAAATTTATTATATACCTGCTCTAAGAATAAAACTGAGGGGCTGGGGAGATAGCTTCATGACACAAATGCCTGCCTGGCAAGTGCAAGGTCATGAGTTTGAACCCTGGCCCCGCAAAAAAAAAAAAAAAAGAATAAAACTGTGTTTCAGCAAGGGGGTATAAATAAAAAGCTTGCTATATATCTTGTCTATACAGTTCTATTCTACCCATATTTAAGACACTGAAGATGAAAGCACAACAAAAACACAACAATCTTTTTATTTATGTAAATCAGATCAACACTGGACAATAAAACCAATTTCTACCCAGTACCATAACAGCTTGTCTATAAAGAACAGAAAAATTCCGATAGGATTCTACCTAGGGTCAAGCGGTTTTATTTTTAACCACCCATTCACAGAGGTATAGATTCACAGATAAATAATCCCAAACTACTTGCTCGCCATATTTACACATTCCCATTAAATTAAGCATAAATAAATATATACAAACTTAACATGGATCGCCTCCAGAGCTCTTCTAATGAAGAGGCAATAGATTGATATTTCTCGATTGTGTGACAAAAGCAATATTAGCGAATTAGACACCAACCCAAAAGAGGAGAGGATTTTGGAGTTTTAAGAAGGATGGAATTCATTTCATTAAAAAAAAAAAAAAAAAAAACCACTGATCTCAGTATTTTTCTTTTTATGCCAATAATTTAATATGTATCATCAAAGGAGGGAAGACCCTTTTGGGCTGCTGAGGCAACATCAGATGGTTTAGGATTATCATTTCTTTCCACATATTGTTAAGTACAGGATATCAGCTGCTTTGACAAATTTTCTATGAACACTCTTCACCGGGAAAGCATTGCACTGGAAGAACACTGTGTACATAAATTCAGAGTTTTGTGTTTTTCATTGGACCAAAGTTTCAATAGGATATGAAATACTTGTTTGAGACAAGAGTGCTTTCCTTGGCCAAAGAAAACAGAAATCAAGTCTTTGAAAGCCTCTTTAGTCCTTTAGGCAGGGGTAGAGAAAACTAAAGATTTGGAGGCCAGAAAGGAGGAAAGAAAAAGCAGGAGAATTAGGAAAGGGGCGGGAGAGAAAATTACTTCTCACGTGGAGGAGAAGTTAAAGAACCTTCCAGATGGAAAGCTCACTTAGAACAGCCTTTGCTCTTGCCTTGAGGCCATCCAAGTAGCTGGGCACAGGGCGGACAGACAGACCACAGCCTGGAGACGTGTGCAACCTCTAGAGGACCTTGCGGAGTGGCAGCTCAAGGGCAGCGCTGCAGTATCTCCATTTTTTCCCATCTGTCCTAAGATCTTATTGTGGTTTGGGATCCTACATTGAGGTGGGGGAAGCGGGTAGATCTGCACGTCTACAACGTGGGGATCGAGCGAGGGTTGCAACTCACCTGTTTGGTTTGAAAACAAAGCTCAAAGGGTCTCTCCTTAGACGTTTTTCTTGACTTAAAAGGCAACTCTTGTGTTAATCTCACTGTTTATTGATTTATAAGCCCAAGGAAACCAAATCTTTTAATAACTCAATTATCAGATAAACGTTGGCCTAGCTGACACGAAAGCAAGCGGGCAGGGACCCCACTTGAAACAAGAAAGGGTGCAGAGGCCCACCGTGCGCGCCGGGGGCGGAGCAAGGGGCCCACGGGGCGAGGCAAGAAGGGAGCCTTGGTGATCCACTATGGCCGTTCTCATTCCATCCCCACCCCCACCCCCAAGGAGCGGGAGCGTGGAGAGCATTTCCGTTCTGACCCCGAGAAGGGGAAGCTTCGGGTTCCTTGCACAGTTCTAAGTCACTCTTTCTGCGGGAGCAGGTGCTCCTCGGGCATGGCCCTGGGACCCCCTCCCGATGCAGCCCTCAGGGCGCTGCCCCTTTACCTACTCGAGCACTGGCTTTCTCGGTTGCCTGAGCCCTTAGGGTGAGACCCGAGAGCGCGGCCGGTGGCCCGCAGTGGCTGAGTATGTCCTCTACACACCTGGGCTCGAGCGGCCCACTGCTCTCGGGACCTGCACAGCAAGAGCAAGGCGCGTCCATCGCGTCTCTCGCAGGTCACACGCGTGGGGCGCGTTGCCCTGCAAGGAAAGGAGACGATGGTTTTCAGTGAGGTTCCTCCCGGCCATGTGCAATCCGAACACACTTAACACAAGCGTTCTGGCCAATGGACAAAGGTGCAGGCTTCTCAACTGGGAAGAGAGAGGGACTACACTATCCGTAAGGTCCCGTTCTGGCCTAGGCACCCCTCCAAACATGCCTAGGGCTGTGCCCTGCACACCCAAGGGCCTGAAGCAGAGCTAAACGTAGTAGAGGAACTTCACCGGAACCTCCCTCATCGCCGGAAACCAGCTCTCTACTCTTTGCTCCTTCCCCTAGCATAGATCTCAGCAGGTTGCAAAAACCCAACCCTCCCCTTCACCCCAGGGCACCGGTGGGGCGGATTGGGCAAACTTGAGAGACCCGGTGATGTCCATTGGTCTTGTCAATAAATTCTGCACAGCATCTGGATTGTCAGCAAGGGATGTTGCATACTTTGTTTAAAAGAGGTCCTTGTACCTACACCGAATTTAGAAACCTGTTTCACCCACCACCACCCCAGGGCATTTCTCACTGCTCTTGGGAACTTCTGACAATGGAATTTAGATTTTATTCCATGATAACACTAAGATGGAGCCCGAGAAACCACCTGGGCTGCCAGAAGTGAAAAATATTAGATGCCTGAAACTTTATCCACTGGGAATTGTCCCAGGGGTAAAATTCAAAGCTGAACTGCGCTACCTGTCACTTCACACTCTTTTACCATTCTAGGCCCAAACAAGTGTCCATCTGGGCAGGGAAAGTGCCTCATTCCTAAAGCATCTTGTAAGGAAGCAGCTGTTGCTGAAATGCCAGAGCCTGTGTCACTCTTCCCCACCTCATTAGAAAGGCTGTCCCCATCTCATTCAAACAGTAATCAACAAAGAGCTTGAGGAAATGGAATCTATTTTAAGTGAGGGCAGTACTGTTAGAATAGAGTTGCAGGAAAGGAGCTCCTACCCTTTTCCCCTCAAATTCACTTTTCATGGCCCTACCCCCACTGGAGTTCCAGTGTTGAGGATGCTATCGAGTAGACTCAAAACTGCCTCCCTCATGTTGGCCACTTTCCATATTATTTATTCCCTTTGAGCTTCTTTAAAGAAGTGCACCTGCAGAATTCTGACACACAAGCTTTGATTTAAAACGGATTGGATTTTTTTTTTCCTCAGTACCTTATAGATTGTGTAGAAAGCCCAAGTCCTCTTTGAAGAAGCTCATAAACCATGCGGGCAGAGCTTTGGAAAACAGAAGAGAATGAAACGGTACATACCCCTCCGAAGGGATTACATACCAATCAACGTATTAATACTGTTTTGATTTTTTTTACTATAGTTGTTAAAATCGGTAGATGACACAAATATGATCACAAATGCAAGGTTCTCTGTACGCAGATGCTGGCAAGGCTGGTAACTAGGAACATTTCGGAAAGGAATGGATGAGGAGTCCGAATCAGCTCAGTGGTCCGGAGTTGCCGAGCCCAGCAGCTTCTGCCGGGCCTGCGGCACCCAGCACCGCAGCAGCCCCTCCCTACTCTGCTAATCGCCTAGGAGCCTGGGACCTGGGCCCGGGGAGTTAGGAACCCAGGCTGGGCCAGGACCCTAGAGACCTAAGCCTCACCCAGGTGCTAATCGCATTCATTCTGTGCATCCCGAAAATTCCCAGAACTGTGTGAGGAAGGAAGGCGGGGGGAGAGGGGCCAGGTGCAACGGGGGAGGAGGGGCTGGGGGCGGGGGCTGCGGAAGAATTTCCTAAAAAAGTACTAAAAATTAAAAAGTTCGTGCGTCTCAGTCCACAAGCTCTCAAAGCACCGACAACAACGTGTCTCCGATTTTCTTCCAATAAGTTAGAGTTTTCTCAGATTTAGTCTTAGGTTTGTTTTCCAAAGGGGGAAAATCATAGTTTTCTTTTCTTATCAGTATTATTACTAAACTCGAAAGAACCGAAGTGGAAAATCCGGACGGTGGTCTCCACGTGTAATCTTGAAATAGACACTGAGAACCGAAAGTGTTGCTCCGCTGTACGCCTCAGGATTTTTAAGTTACTTATCTTTCTTTTTTAAAAATTTTGATTGTATGTTTATCCTACCTAATATAATTCTTCCAAAGCCAATCCGATATTTTAAAGCTAAAAATTAATTTCTTTCTTATTCCTTTTGTATTTAAAACATTTTTCCTTCTTTTTTTAACTTTTTTTTTTTTTTTTTTTTCATTTCCTGTGTTTCTCCTCCTTGTCGCCAGTTTTACTACCTGGGCCCTCCCCAGATGTGTGCCGGTTAGGGGCGGTACTGCTCAAGAACATCTTGTCCATGCCTTTGAGCGCCTCGGTGAGATAGTTCTGCAGGGCCGTGAGCGCCGCGCAAATGGCCGGGGCGCCGAAGCCGTGCGTGATGAGGCTGAAGTGCGTGAGGCAGCTCTGGATCCCGGGCTCCAGGATGGGGCTGGGCCGGCTGTTCCCGATGGGTGTCCGGTCCTGAGCCAGCAGATCCGTGAATTCTTTACAAAGTTGCCTGCAGTGGGGTGGGGCAAGAACAGAAAATCACCCAGTGTCCCTGGCATTGGCCTTAGAAAGGGGAGGCTGCCACAAGCCCAGAGGCCCGGGCCTGCGGAACCTGGCTTGGTAGGCGATTTCGCTGTTTCCTTTTCTAGCTCACTCCCTGGGAGCAGCTGGAACTGGAAGGACAGCAGAGAGGGGGAGAAGGTGCCGCTTGCAACCCCAAGTCTTGTCGTTTTAATTTTTTGTTTCGTTTTTTCACCTTTCAGTCTCCCCATTCCAGGACCGCTGAGTTCTGTTTGGCAAGTTGAGGCGGCTTTCACTCTTGGAATATTCCATGCTTGTGCACACTTACCTGGCATTCCTTTCTGTCTAAAAGATCTAGGCCCTGGGTCACAAGCCCGCTGGGTGGGCACTGGGGAAGACTGTTGGGCCCTGCCTGGCCCAGGGCAAATGCTGTTTATTCTAGGACAGCATGGTGATTCCATTCAAAGCAAAAAAAAAAAAAAAAAAAAAAAAAAAAAATTGTTTACATGGCAAGAGAAGGGTTCATTCTTATTTAAAAAAAAAAAAAAAAGTTCTACTTTCTATTTTGCAAATATGGGCTGATAAAAATCTTCCTATAATAGGATTCTTGTCAATAGGAAAGGTGCCCACACAGTTTAAATAAAATCTAAAGATAAACCGTGAAAACACTAGAGAAGCCAGATTTGTATTTTTCAAAAGTTTTTTATTGGGGAGCCGGACGTGGTGGCTCACGCCTGTAATCCCAGCACTCGGGAGGCTGAGGCAGGAGGATTGGTGCGAGTTCGAGACCAGCCTGGGCTACAAAAGTGAGCTCAGGACCAGCCTCAACTGCATAGCGAGACCCTGTCTCAAAAAGACAAAAAAAAAAAAAAAAAAGTTTTTTATTGGGGCCTGGCAGGATGGCTCAGTGGTCTAAAGCAGGCGGCTACAGGGACTGCGCTTCGATCCCTGGCACCACATGCTGCACCAGCCCTGCCCTCAGGGCAAGCTGAGCCGGGCCCCCCAAAAATAATAATAATAAAAATAAACAAAAGTTCTGAAACAAGAAGAAAAAAAGGTTTTTTATTTCTTCAAGCCATCTACACTTCAGAGAGATCCAGCCTTAGAAATCCTGTGTGCCCAACTCTAGATTGAGCTTATTTGACAAATGTAATGTGCTAATATAAGAAGTGGACCAAGGGCTCCAGCCAAGCAGGTCAGATGGCTTGGTTCCGCTGGCCAGCAGAGACACAGTACCCCAAAGGCCACAGCTTGCCACAGCTTGCCAGGCCTCTGGTTCCCTGCCCTTAGCTGGACTCAGAGGACTGCAGGGAAGCAAACACAAGGTAGCCTAATTCTCCACAGACTTCACAGGGCAGCCTCAGCAACTTGGCAACACCTGGGCTGGCCAACAGGAAAGCACAACAGATCACCCTGCTGGAAGGACCCTGGGGTACCCTTTTCCCAGCGGGCTGCTTTGGCTAAGCTTGCTGACTAAACTGAGAAGGAACTGCTTCTACCCCCGCCCCTCCCGCAGCAGCAGCAGCAGCAGCAGCAAGACGACTGCAGATTTTCAGACTCCTGGGTGGGCGGAGGACATTACCAGGTCCTCTCCTTCTGTCCCCAGGTCTCCATTCAAAATTTTCCCTGTACAACTAGCAAAAAGCATGCCACTGTTCTGACTTCAGTGCGCCACTTTTCAGCAGGAGATAGCTCAGAATCAGCGATGGTGTTCAAATCCACTCACCGAGATCCCTACCCTCTACCAAATCCAGCACAGTCATAGATGAGAGGTCTGTGCAGGGGTAGCTCAGGAAAGCTCCCTAGGGGATTCTGATACTGCCCCCCACCCAGTTGCAAAGAACTGGCTTAAGAAAAACAAGACTGCAAGAGGTGCTTTGTCACAAGCATCCCTTAGGGAACGCCTGAGATGTTTGCAGAGTCCCATTAACAGACTCACACACTTTGTCTTGTTTTTATTTTTCCCTAAGGTATGCTCCTTCTGTTATAAGGCACAACAGGTCTCCCAAACCAGACACCAAGACAGGGGGTTAAGCAAGCTACTGACAAAGCTCTACTATATTCCTCGTCGTACATCAGAGGAAAGCCCTAGAAGGTAGAGGCCAGGTTTTGTTCACTCGGAGAGATGGTTAAAATCTTTCCTTAAGTTTGTACTCATTACTAAAGTGCCAAAAAGGAAATTCTATAGTGAGGAGAACAAGTGCTTAGAGTTAAACATTTTAAATCTTCAAAGCCTAAACAGGGTCTGTAAGCAATTAAAGTTCTGGGACATTAATATTTTTTGACCCTGCGGAAAGGGGCAATCAAATTCCAATCACGTCTCCAAAACATCTGGACAAATTTGAGCAAATGATTTTTCAGCCTTCCATATATTTCTTTAAATTACACTGTCAGCCGAACAAACCGCGTCCTGGAGCACTAAATAAATGAGCGCGCTGTTCAGGCCGAGCCTCTGAGAAAAACGTGCGGGCGCACGCAGCGCCGCCCACCGCAGGCCTGGGCCGGCCATAAAACACTAACAATATGACACCGAAGCCAAAGACAGGAGTAAATCAAATAAATAGAAAACCCACTGTAAAAGTTCAAATGAGCTCTAGACCTAAATTTAGCCAGAGATTTACTATTTTCCCCTCTGGAGTGGCAGTAAATTTTACAAGTCTGGGGAAGATGACAAACAGCAACGTTGGAAACAGAGTAATTAGAGCTGTGGGTAGAGATGGGTACAGGTGGGCGAGGTGTAGACACCTCGCGCAAGCATGGAGATGGCACGGAGACACATGGGACACCCTGGTGGCAACATACAGCCTCCCAGACAGGTCCTGTTTTCCAGGGACGCTTGGAAAAAGTCTGCCTGATATCCCTGGGGTTGTAGCAAAGAGCTGTAAAATGCCCGCAGTTCAGATTAATGAAGCCAAAGGTAAAGAGAGAAGGGGATTTAGATAAGCCCAGAGTCTATCAGCTCTGCCCACCGTGGAAGAGCCTGGGTAGCTGTCTGTCCCTGGATGCACTGGCTTCAGGGCCACTACTAAGCCACAAACAGGAGCACCCCTGTTTCCCACAGAGGATTTGGCACTGTTGGACCCCCCCCCCATGGGTGGACCAGAAGGATAGAGGCCCAGGGCCCCAGACACTCACTTGGTGGCCAGCAACATGTTCTTTCGGGAGTGCAGGTCACTGGGGTCTGTGTGCTGCCGGTTCAGATACTCAGAGACAGCTTTAGCTGGAAACTCTGTTTCACAAATGTACCCAAAATCCCGAGCTAAGTGGACAGCTTCTCCTGAAAAGAAAGCCAAGG
Source organism: Myocastor coypus (assembly GCA_004027025.1). NCBI lineage: Eukaryota > Metazoa > Chordata > Mammalia > Rodentia > Myocastoridae > Myocastor > Myocastor coypus. The sequence goes on from PVJA010012236.1 coordinate 29,252, forward strand.
AGAATTAGCACCCAGCACTGGGGCCAATCAGTACCCTGGACCCAAGAAGCTGTGCTAGGATTTCCAGCAGAAGCAGGTTCTGGGGACAAAGACAAGTGACAGATCCTGGGAGAAAAGAAGATTCTGAGTCTGTAGCTAAAGTTATGGGGAAAGCTTTAGCTCTGTTGCTCTTTCCAGCCTCTCCTTCAGCCAAGGAGATCACCCTGAATAGCACGGGGTCTTCTACAATGGACCAACACATCCAAGAGCCCACTCACAACTAAACCTAGACATTTGGCAAGCCCGATGCCATCCTTTTTCTAAAGCAAGGACTCATTCTGCTTTCCATGCAATCTGACAGTCACCATCATGTCCCTATAATTGTATCAGGAAATATTCTTACTAATAACTCATACATATAAGCAAGTCCAGGCTTAGGAATGCTCACAGATGTTTACAAATTATGTCCATTGCACATGGAAGGAGCACTTCTATTTGGCAAATGGGAATTGTTCCTGTCACTTCTACTAACCAGCTTTCAGGTGTCTCCCTCAGAGGTGCCTGTCATCCTCCTTCTACTACTTATAGGCTTTCTATGATGCAGAGCTGCACGTTCAGAGAATGGGGCATGAAAGGTATCCCAGAGATTATGAGAAGCCCCTTCCAAATAAAGCATGATCAGCTGCCCAAGCACAGCCTTCTGGGTTCAGGAAAGATCACAAATATGAACAAGAGATAGGCTGGATTATCCCAGAGCTACATTATTTTTAAGGAGCATGCCTCACTGTTAATCACCATCAGCACAATAGCAGCAGAAGACCTCAGGCATGGTGCTTCTAAGGATTCATAAAGCTGAAATGCCACCTGACCATTGGAAGGTCACTGGGATTCCCAGTTTCCCCCTCTTCTCCATCACAATCCCCGCTTTGGTCTGAGACCACCTTGGCTCTTCTTCCAAATGAGGATTGTGACATTAGAAATTCCCTGAGGGGCAAAATGTGAACCCCCACACTTGCCAACTGTTTCTTAACCAACTGTTAAGAAAAGTGGCATGGAAATTTGGGGGCAGCTGTCCCTAGATAGCGAGTTTGCACCAAGCAACTTTGCCTTAAGATGGTAAAGTGCGAGCAGTGTATAGCTGTGGTGGCGAGGTTGCTCGTTGAATATTCCAAAACGTCCTCCTCTAAAAACCAATTCCCCGCAGGAGTGTCATCCTGTCATATCTATAAAGAGAGGAAGAGAAAAGCAGGACTGACAAAGTAGACTCCAGAGAAAATTCTTTATCTTCGTCCATTAGGATCGCCTGGCTCTACTTTCTGTTTCACATTCTACAAATTCAGTGACAGATATTCTTGTACTCAAGTATGTAGATGGTCTTGTTTACCACGTGACAGAAGCATTCCCTAGCCCAAAGTGAGAAAGTAGAACGTGACTGGTGCTATTATGGCCATCTGATGCTCGATGGATGAACCTGCTTTGGAGAGCGTGCTGCCTCTCTGCCACGTTTTCCCGCCACGCCTTCCCCAATTTCCTCTTCTGCTTCCCTGGCCTCCCAAGTTACCAATATTTCAGAAAGCCCCCAGTAACCAGCAAGAGTTAGGGCCATGGAAGTGATGAGAGTTCTAGCAGGACCCTTAGGGGTCAGGAACGCAGTGTGACCATAACCATTCAGGGGTAAAGCCTGCGGAAGGCAGGGGTATGGCCGGCTGGCCTCACTCGTTCTGCAAGAATCCAGACAGCTAGTGTGTGGCAACAGAGGCGACCTCTGCCCGAATTGGAGATGACGCCTGGTCGTGCCTCAGAGAGTGGGGACCTGTACTTGGCGCCTCCGTTGGCCTCTCTGCAGCCCCTGCCACCCTCTAAGTAAAAAGGAGCCTTAAATATCTCTCCAGGAGCCGCTTGACATCGCTCAGAAGGGCACTACAGTCGCAATGATTTCCAGTTAATCATGAAACATGGAAAATGTCAGCCTCCAGCCGGCAGTTGAGCTCAGGCAGCCGCTCGCCTTGCTTACCTTCCACCAGGGAGGTGAGTAGCGTGACGTTCGCAGCTTTGCGCCTGCCCGCGGGTAAATTCAAACCGATTTTTTCTAGCCTTTCTCGCAAAGATCTCCCCCCATTTTTCGATTTGGCTCTGAAATTGCAAGAATTAACATTCTGATTAACCTCAGAGTGTTCCTGAAACAAAGTTTAGACTTAGCAATCTAAAGCCCAGTGGAGCCTGAAGAGGTTTTAACTTGAGCTTAGCACTTTCCTCCTTCGTTTTGGTTATTTGCTGATAGTTTGCTGAGGTCTGCTTAATTTCTGCAAAACAGCACATTAAAAAATTGAGCTTTCTTTCTTTTTTTTAATCTTGTGAGGGGAAAAAAAATGATACCAGATGGAAATAATTAGGACGTAAGTTGTGAGTCCAGAAAAAGGTAAAAATCGCACAAGCACGTGCGTGCACACGCATGCGTGTGCGCAAGCACGCCCACAAGCGCCCACACACTTTACGTTACTTCCTGCCCCGGAGACAGACAGAAAAGCGGAAGCCCAGGGCGCAGAGCTTCGCCAGCAAAGGGGACCCTCCTTTGGTTCAGGAAGGGAGAGGCTCTTTGGGGAACAGGTGGGCCGGTTGCAGGAAAAGCTCAGCAGAGGCTGTCTGTAAGGCAGTTAGTTGACTGAGACGAGGCAAAGGCTAAAATATGTGAGTAATGACGATCCTGGTCATCACAGTAAAATGACCAAGTGTGTGGGCGTCGTTGTGGGATGAGCGGTTGCTATTTGCTATCTCACTGAATCTGTAAGTTCGTGTACACACTCAGGTGCAGCTAGCGACTGCGAATGCCTTCTCGCTCAAGGGCAAATAACGCACTTGAAAACGGAAACAATGTAGAGCGGAACAAGTGGACGGGAAATAAGAGGCTTGGGGCTGCAGAGCAAGCTCAGTGGAACAAGTGCTTGCCTGGCCAGCACAAGGTCCTGAGTTCGATCCCTGGTACCACCAGCAAATAATACTAATAAAATAAAGTAAGAGGCTTCCTGGGTCACGCCCACATCCTGCGTCTCTCCCGCGCTGTGCCTGTGGGAGCCGCGGGACATCCTATAGCGTCTCTTGCCGCTCTCCTCGTAAGACCACGTGTGAGAAAGAGAGGGACTTTCAGCCTCTGAAATGAAGTTTTGCCTCAGAGTCACTTTCCTTTCTGGGACAGAGCTAAAGGATACAGGTTTGGGCAGGGACTCTGGGGGAGACTCGAAATCTTAAAAGCTGTCTCCTCCTCCATTTCCATAAGGAAAGGTCAGCGTATACGTTGCAATATTGGGTAGTTGGCTCCAAATAATATTTTTTATTTCCAGTCTGGTGCAATTGTTATAGGTGGCGGCGCTATTGAAAAACAGAAAATAATTAGAAAAGCTTTTTTTTTTCACTGTGAAGCACAGAACAGCTCAGCTGTCGCCACCTGTATTTTTAAATACGGACTAAACTCCAGAAACATGAGCCACGTGTTCCACCTGACTGTGTATGTTGGTCCCGGGTTGCGCTTTTTAGGGGTCACTGGGTATAGAAGAGCAAAACGCAGGGTGCCCAGGCCCTGGCCCAGCGGGCTTGGCGTCACTTCAGAGCGTGGGTCTGAGCACGTGGTGCTGCAGCTCTAAGAAGCAGGGCTTCTGGTTGCTAGGCAACTGAGTGGCACCGTGCAGCCCAGGGGGGGCCTTTCTCCCTGGGCCCCAAGCCCCACCATAGAGTAAGCGAGAGTCCCTACCTTCTGAGCACGCCACCGAGGAGAGACGCGTTGAGGCACTCCGGGGGCGACAGCCGCCTCTGGACCTCCCCCACGGTGACTTTGTACTTTGAGGTGGAACTGAGTAGGGACAGACGGCCGGGGACCGAGCAAAATACCTCGCCGGTGTTGACCGACATGCCTCCCAAGAAGCCGTCCTTGTTCATCATTAAGGAAGTCACCGATTTGGGAGGGACCGGAACTAGAGAGAGGGAGACAAGAGCCATAAGGGTGACCGGGTTTCGGTCCTGGTGAACAGCGCAGAGCGTGCGTCCACGCGTGACTGCTGCACAAAGGCCCCCCCGGAAAACTGGGGGAGGCAGCGCTTGCTCCGTGAGGGGGCGGGGGAGCATTGTGGGCAGAGACGCGAGTGCCACCACCCTCTGGAAACTCACTCCAGGTTAGTCCTGGGGCACTTGCGTGTGGCCTGCCTCGCCCCGTGGCCACAGACAAATAAGTAAAAGGAGGACACGCGAGCTTGGAGGGCTTGTGGTAGAAAACGGAGCAAATCCTATGAATTCTCTGATGTGCTGGCCGTGGGATCGGTCTCAGCCACCTCGCTGGACTCTGAATCTGCACTCCCTCATTTGTCACCTGCGGATGGTCATGCCCTGTGTGCTGTTGCTAAGGGTGATGACCACCATTTCCCTACACAAAATGGCAGTGCAGTCAATGGTCATTGAGAAAACTCCTTCCTGCCCTTCTACTGGACCGGTCTGTGAGCAGGAAGAGGACCAGGAGGCGGAGCTCCCCAGTGTCATGTTACGGACAAGGAATTGCACTGACCTGGGCAGTTGGGCCCAGAGAAGCTGCTTTTCTCTTTAAAGTGAGCTGAATTCTTTCCTGCGTGACAGCAAGAACAGATTGATTTAGCAATGAGTTCAAATGCTCATCTCCACTAAAAACAATGCCGCAGTGACGTGAATTTTGTTTACAAATGCAAGCACCGGCTGCCTGGTGAGGGATAGGTGCGCTTATGCCCCACAACAGGTGCCCTGCCCAATCCACCAATCACTCTAATGCACGTGAGCGGCAGTCTTGCCTGGCCCCAGTTGTTCCATTTCGGCAAGTAATTGATAACAAACCGCGCTCAAGGTATGCTTTATGCAGAAGTTAATAAGAGCTGACAGCTGGTTGCCACTGCTACCCCGGTCCGCTCAGCTTCTCCAGCCTGTGCCTCTGTTTAATTGTGTTTTGGTGTCAACCGCACATCAGGAAAAGACTGAGCTCTGTGGAACCGGAGGCTGCCGGGCCAGCAGGGAAGAGCACGCCCTCAGTCTCCCCAGCAGTCCAGCTCCTGGATTTCCGAATGTCTCCAGCCCATGCTCCGCGTCTAGGCTCAGGCCTCTCTGAACAGCTAACTTTTGTTCTCCCTCCGTCCCTTCTAGCCTAGCGCTGGATCCCCAAGCTAGCTTCTTCTCTTGGGATTTGAGGCCTGCAGGCCTTCACTTGTAGAAGTGAAGTAGTACAGTCACTACTACAGGAAATTTACTGAAACACATAGATCTAGTGTGGGGAAAAAAAAAGAAAAACTCCATCCCTGTCTTTTGAATAAAGACTGTCTCCTCTTTTAACCCCATACCAAAAAAGATAGCTCTCTCTAGTTATCTGGGATCTGGAATTCCTTGTCAAACAAGATGGATAACCTCCCTTGTGTGGATTTTTGTATCAGTTTATTCTGTTACAAAGTCCAACCATTCAGGCCTCCGTGACTGTTCTGTGGCTTCTAAAAGCCAGGTAGGTGCCCAATGTTTTTATGTGCCATGAGTTCTGTCTGACTCTTTCCAATTACCTTATGCAAAGGACCTTTCCTGGGGGTCAAATGACGACCGAAAATGGATGCCCTTTTTTACCATTTCTTGGTATATAGGTTAGAGTCCACCACGCCCAGAGTTCTGTGCTAGATGGATGTGTAAGGTTAGAGGCATCGGCATGGTTCTCCTGTACTGAGTTTAGAGGGGAGGGTAGCTTAAGGGGCTTGCTGTGGGATTCCTTCAGAATCTCATTAGGGAAGCTGCTTCCCAAATGGAAAGCAAGCAACAAGAACTTGAAGTTATTAATTGGAGTTGTTTAAAGTCGGTAAAGTCATGTGAGTGGAGGATTGGAGGAGGGCCACACTGTCACTTATATAACACAGTGTCATATCTTCCTTAATTTATCATATTTTTTACATCATCTCTTATTCCACAGTTCAAGTTTATATTAGGTTCACTTGGAAGAAAAATTTTCCCCCGAATATAGATGCTCCTTTTCAGTTTTAATATTATGAGAACTACAGAAACAAGCTGGAGAAAAAGCTCACTTTTTACACGCAGCAATACTACTTTATTGCTTAAATATTACTTAAAATTTTTAGCAGCAGCCAAGTCCATGTATTTCACTAAGCTGAAAATACTGAATTTAGCCTCTGCTTCCTAGGCTGGATCACCAAGTCCTGGAATTCTAGCTGCTCCTTGAGTCCTACGCGCCAAATCTCTTGAAAAGCTAGGCCTTCAGAGACGCTTTATAACCTGCCCTCTCGTTTCACTATTGTTAATTGCCTGATTTACCTGACAAGAGCTGTTTCCTTTGGGAAATATGTATTGCTGCAACCTCAGAGCCCTACCTTTCTGCATATCCATTATCACCTAAATACCCCCTAGCCAGCCAGTTTCTCTCTACTCCCTGGGTCTTGGGGGAGATTTTTCCCCTCTAAATCGCAGACAATACAAGCAAGTGTAAGCCTGATTATATTTTCATTTTCTAATTAAAGTAACAAAATCATGGCCTCACACTCTACCTTATACCCTCCGGCTCTTCATCTCCCTCCTACCTGGTCTAGCACTAGTTCTCCACAGAGAAGCTACACATTGCTGGCCCAGCTTTCCCCGAGGTCCAGAGTGGAGGTGAAGATCCACCTCTGCCTCCACCCTCACACCTGCTCAGCTCAGCTGATTAACCCCGTATTTTATTCTTTGTCTTTTCCCTTCTGCCTGCTTTCAGCTTATCAATAAGCCCAGAGAGCAACAGAGCTCGGTTGATTTGTTAGTAATTATAAGCACACTGTTCCTGCTCACAGGGCCCAGAGATGACTGAGATAGGTTTACAGCGACATCAGGAAATGGCAAAGAAATGGAGCATAGCAAAGCCCAGCATGCAGCTTTCTGTTCTTTACATGTTTACAGTTTTCCACGCATATATTAAAAGTGGATTTCCCCTCTGAATCTCAGCTGGCTGGCACCACCAACTTCTGGATGCAGCCCCTAGGAAACTCACCAACCTCTGCTTTTCACTGCATTATATGAGTGAAAAAAAAAAAAAAGTCAGGTTTGAAAAAAAAATCCACATTTCTTCAAAGGGAGTGGAGTTTTAGGAGAGAAAATTGATTAGAGAGCATTCTTCATTAGTGCACAAAACAGAGCTAAAAAGTGTTGAAAGGATAGCTTTTTACCTGGGCTTTGGAACCACTAATGACACAATCTGCTGGCAGAAAGATACACTGATAGCATGCCACTCTGACGGTGCAGTCAGTCTCAGGGAAAGGGACTGTGACTTAGACATGTGTGCTGCACAGGGGACAAGTACGAAATTCACCCCTGACTTAGGCTGCCTGCCAGAAGGGAAGTCACAACTCGTTATCAGGCAAGAAGCCCCTCCCTCCTATTTACATCTTTCCTCTTCTGCTGGGGCCGCGTCCTATTCTCCATGTATAGTCAGTGCATAACTGTGAGCCTGAAATTGTCGGAAGAACAGGAAAAGCATTCCCACAGAGAAGCCTGGAACATAGAAAGTTCCAGGTGTTCAGCTGTGCCTCTTAAGGACGGAGTTGAGGAACCTGAAAACAGAGATGGCGCTCATTGCTCGGACTGTGGGACCTTGAGGAGTCACCTGTCAGCCCCTGACCTCCACCCTAGCGGGTTTCCACCTCTGGGAAGCTGGAGAACAGTGCTTTAACCTTTCCACTTTGAGAACACTGTGAAGCCTGATGATTCCCCAGATGGGTAGGATGCATCTTGGGGTCTCTGGTTGACAAATAGCTATTGGCAGCCAGGTGGGCCCTGGAAAAGAGAGCAACTTCCTGTAAGGGGAAACCCAAACCTTTATTGGGCTCAGAGAGAAGCTTGGTTCTCCTGACCCCCTAGGCTAGCAGGAAGACTCTCAAAGGAACATACTGGAACTGGAATTCGGAAATGTCTCTATCCCTTCAGTCCAAATCAGTTAGTGTTTATGTGGGGAACAGGCCAGAGCTGATGGGTTAAAAAAAAAAAAAAATAGTGGGAGAGAACGGAGGTTGAATGGAAACTAACCGAACAGGATATCCCTAAGACCAATGAAAATGCCCCACAGTAACAACATTTGAACCTTGGACTCAGGCCACACTAGTCTTTCCAAGAAATCCCAGCATATTTTCTGCTGTCTAAGGTGTCAACATGACTGCATGCTGGTCTCTGTATCAAAACCTTTAGATGAAAGCCTAGGAGAGGCTTTGTTAGCTAGGCTCCATGGTGGTGGCCATGATGTCTTATATTAGCTGGGCACTCCTTCCCAGATTCCTAATCTTAATGGAACTGAGAGTTAAGAATGATTTTTTAATGTCTTGTTGGATTTTTAGACTGTTAATGTACCGAATCCTTCTCATTATTACTTTATTGATTGCTCATTGACCAGCCCCCTTCAAATCGTATTAACCACCCTCTGCCGGTTTAGATTAGGAGAGTTTAAAAAGCACCTTTCATTACTCCCCCCAAGCATACACACACGCACACACACACACACACACACACACTCTCTCTCTCTCTCTCTCACTCTCTCTCTCTCTCTCATACACACACACACACACACACACACACACACACACACACACACACACACACACACTCCTGCCATGGAGTTGAGTCTAGGCAGCTTAATGGGAGCTCTAATGGGGCAACTTAGAAGAGAGGGGCCACGGTCCCTGCCGATTGCATTAATAGCTCAAAGGGGGCCAATACAGAAAATTAGCCGTAAACGAGCTCTGGAGATCTTCAAATGAAAGAGCCATTTATCACGCTGGCTACCTTCACTCCACTCGTTTGCTCTCTCTACTGGGAACAACTCATTTCCTGTTAACTAAATGACTTCAGAAATGTCAGCTAAGCCCAGATAGCAAACATAACATGAGAAGGAGCCTGTCGTCTATGGGGGAATAGCAACCTGGGTGGAAAACTAGGCTGACTGGATCTGATGAAGGGCTTTGCCAGGGAGAGACAGAGAGACAGAGACAAAGAGAGACAGAGAGGGAGAGAGAGAGAGTCCTTGACCAATTCCATGACTGGTCTTTTTATCAATGAGGCAAAAATTTTAAAAAATCTGTCTAAGAGCCTATTAGAAAATAAATTAAGCAACTTCATCCCCTGCTTGTTCTTGAAGTATTCAGAAAACAATCTCACTTCTTTTACAAAATTAATTTCATAGAGGCATCCCTCCTGGGCAGGGGCATTGGCAAAGGTTGGAGACCAGGGTACAAGGAAGAGGGGGACGTGAACCCACAGCTTTATTTTAAGTGGCTTGTGGTGAGTTAGAAAGAATAAATCAAGCATTTATTCTCATTTTTGCCTAAGGCTCTTTAAAGATAAAAATATATTAGGATCTTTTCCTCATGTAATAAAGCAAATATCTCAAATATCAAATAATGGAATTGACCTAACATTCATAACCATACAAGGTCCCCTGAATCAATTAAAGCGACAAGGATGATACTTAGATACTGAAGCTTATACACCATTCTGAAGAGTACTCCAGCTTTTCTAAAAACAGAACTTGCAACTTTAACCATAATTCTCCCTTTTTTTATCCACACTGATAGCCTGATAAATAAATTTCACCCCTTTGCTACAAAACATATGCAAGTCCTGTAGCCAAAGGGTCCCACATGGAAGAATATTTCCAGCTGCATTCTGCTAGGTGTGCTGAGTTGTAAATGTTTCACTGGCCTGAGTCTTAATAACATTTCTGATTGGCCCTATGTTGGGCATGTCCATCGCCAGCCCCAAATGAGGTTGCTAGGATACAAGCCCTCAGCTTAGAGGTCCGAGCTTCCCACTGCAAGGACTGGGAGCGGAAAGGAAGCAAAAGAAAAAATGGAGAGGCTCCTCCCTCACCTCGCTCCCAAGGACCAGCAGTTAAGCAAAAAAGAAGACCCAACCGGAAGCAGCGAAATTGAGCCGCGGGCAGAGTTCCACAGAGCAGCGGTGAGCGCCCTGGCAAATCCAAAAGTTGGGGCTGAGAACCCCAGAAGCTGCTATCTAAAGAGGGAGAGACTGTTCCGAGCAATACATAAAATAAAGAATTTGCTGCAGACCTCCCGCTTTCCCAGCACATTCATTTCGAAGCAAATATCGTCTTCTCCAGTACGGCCCCCGCCCCATCTCGGAGCTGCTCCCCAGGCCTGTATCAACCGCCGTTCAGGACGCCCCGCCCTTCCCGCAGCTCCGCAGCCCTTCTCTTCCAGTTGGAACCTGGATGCATTGCTGGCCACATTCCTTTTTCTTATTAATTATTTTTTGTCCATGCCAAGTGGCTCAAGTGAGTGACAAAAGACTGAAGCTGGGGATGGCTGACACCCGTCTTGGGGCTGGGCCTTCTCTAGCATGCAGAAGAAAGGGTTACAGTGGTTAAATTTGTGTTTTCAAACAGCAGCTCCTGTGATAATTAAATAGTGCAGTGTTTACACGTTCGGGCCCCTAAATGTGTGGCATGTGAGTGACACTGAGGCCTTTTGGCAGCCGCCTTAATCACCAGACATTGTCTCAGCGACTGTCAGAGCAGAAGAGAAAAAAAATTAAGCAGCTGCAATACGCCCGAAATGAGTTATTGTAATTACATTTAATTAGTTTAATTAGTTAATTATTTTGCTTACAGCTGTACAAGAGACTGCAAACATTTGTTAATATCACATGCCCTTTAACAGTATGGGGTGGTCCCACAGTCACACTAAATCATGTGCGTGGGGAGGAAGATTCAGACACGGGCAGGGGCTGCCTCGCCTTCTCGGGAGGCGCACGTTTAGCAGTCCATTTGGCCCCATTACAAATAATGGCAAAAAACAACTCAAAACACAGAGAACAGAGAGCAAAATCAGTACCCTAAAAATAGAAACACCAAGAGGGCAAAAGGAAGCCACCTCCACGACACACTTAGGCTCAGTGTGGTGGTTATGAATGAAATCACCGTGGCGCAGTTTGCAAACCAGCGGCTCCCAGGCTACTCCACACGTAATGACAGTTCATCTAAGCAGCATCCAGAATGGCTACCAGATGTGCCAGAGGCGCAGTGGCACTTGTTTCTGTCCTTCCGTTTCTCAGGTTTTCATTCCACATTACCCAGTTTCCTGGTTCCTTTAACCTGAGTCTGACAGCCGCCACACGAGGGTTGCAAACAAACATTTATAAATATCCAAGTCTCCCAAAGTGAAAGCTCATCAGAAAGGCACTAAAACACAGGAAAACTTTGCTTACTTTTGGGAGGAAAAATCCATACCTTTTTTAATGACAGACTGGTCCAATAGATTCATGCTGCTGTTATTGGCATCTTCCACTGACTGCGAATGCAAAAACATCACTATTCAAACGGGCTGGATACTAAAGAATTGAACACATAAATCATGTCATCCTATACTGGAGCTTCTGTTATTTCCATTTATATTAATTCACAAAGAGAGATTTTACTGTTATCATTATTACCTTCAAATTGACATAGAAATGAAATTCACCCAAATTATACATTCTTCCACTGGAAGAAAAGGGAACGGGAACCATGGCAGTTGCCTAGAATTCAATATTGGTCAATTATTACATAAAACATCAATATTACCTATCCATATAAGCCTTTATGGTATTTGCTTGGATGAATTGCCAAAGTCTGGCAAGAGCTGACAGATTTTCATCAGTATTAGTTAAGAGCAATTTTTGTTTTCCATGCTATACTGGTCCGTTTTAACCCCAGAGCCATTTCACAAATATAAAGCAGTTTACATTATAGGATTTTAATTAAAGCCTGAGCAGTTTGGAGCGGAAGGCGAACAGCAGCGCGCAGAGCCGCCCGCGAGGCCCCAGGGCCGCGCGCGCGCGCCCGCCGCAGTCCGTGCGCCTTGTTCCCCGGACCGCTGCGCACCACCGCCGCAGTGCACCGAGGGGCTGCCGCGCGGCCGGCTCCTCCTCCCAGCCCGGAGCAGCGCGCGGCTGCCCTGCGAGGGGCACACCTGTTTGGAAGGCAGCAAGTGCGTGCACCCAACACGCGCGCACAGCACGCACGCACACACGCACACACACACACACACACACACACACAGACACACACACACACACCCCGGATCCTACCAGTCTGCCTCTAGGGAGTCACAGGGAGCCCACGTCTCCTATGCCACCCACCATGTCATCCTAAGAGGGAAAGTTAGAGCTCTGGGCCTGCCGATAGCTGTGTGTGTGTGTGTGTGTGTGTGTGTGTGTGTGTGTGTGTGCGCGGGGGGGGGTGTCTCCCCGTCCCACGTACCTGAGCAGGGTCCTCTGCCCCGCACCCCAGGGTGTTCAAATAGCTGCACGACACCCTTCCTACCCTGCCATCCTGGGCACGGTAGACACCGCGTGTTTCTGAAATGCAGAGGGCTTTTGCTCAACCCTCAGGACTTAGGCTCAGGTCGGTCTGACGCCCTCTCCAGGGAGAAGCGCCGAGGCGAGGGCTGCGGAGGGGAGGCTCCCCAGGACCTGTCACCCACGCGAGCCGCAGCCCAGGCGGCCGGGCTGGGAACCGGATCGCTCTGGTCACCCAGAGTGATTGGTTGCTGGTCTGTTTCTTTCCGCTATTAGGGAGCTGAGGAAAATCACCTCTCGCTCAGAACTGTGTTCAGGGTAGCAGTGTACCCAGCACATCGGAAGAAACCAAAAGGTGTTTCAAAAAAATACCCCGCCCACGCCACGCGCGTCCCTAACTCCCCAGGGCGCGCTGCACGCTCTCCGGCCTCCAGCCAGGGTCGCAACATCGGGGCCCCGGCGCTCGCGGGACGGCCGGCCCCTCGCCTTCGCCGCTGCGCAGACGTGCACACACGCCTGCTCAGCGACGTGGGGTCGTTGTGGTAGTTAATGAGAAGGCTCTTGTCTGATTTTCTATCTAATTACGGCCGCCTGCTGGGTTTTCGTACAGGATATTCACGCAGCATGCTGGCGCTTAATCGGCACAGGGAGGATCGTAAAGATTTAATTAGGACTGCATGCGGAAGCGAGCAAAAACAACTCAGACTCGTAATTACTAGACTTCTTTAGTTAAAAGTGATACCAGGGGTTGCTTTAAGACACAAGGGTGTGTTTGAGTGTGTGAGCGTGTGTGTGTGTGTGTGTGTGTGTGTGCACGCGTGCTTGGGGCTTGGCTTAGCATGTTTATAGGTTTGCATGCCTGGGTGGCAGAGGGGATGAGGGATGAGGTGGCCGGGATGGGCGGAAGGAGCCGAACCGCACCCAGGTCCCATCCCAGCTCTTTTGGGACGCGTTTTCCTAGTTTTTAAGCACTGCCCCTCAGCTCCCACGCGCACGCAACGGTGTGGTACAGCACGTCAGGAACCCAAACAGCGATTTGCTACTTTAATGGCCCCTGTGAGTAAATTGAAATAGAGATTGACAGGGTTTTATAGTTTCATTTAAAAAAATATTAGAAGCATTTGGTTAATTAGCTCTCCCTCTCCCCCTCTCACAGGGCGGTGGCCCCGCCTGAGGGCCTCGGGTTGTCCCCAACCTTTGACCCAGCAGCCTGGGCAGCGACCTCAGGAGGCGACTACTCTCTGCCAGCCGGTAGGACTCGGAGCAGTGGCCTGACCCTGGAGCCTCAACAAGTGCCTCTGAGGTCCAGGCCAGAGCACCCTCCTGCTCCTTTTATGGACTGGACAGGTGCAGCCAGCCCAGGGCAGCCTCCCGGCTGCAGGGAAAGCTACCCCCTACCGGCCGGAGCAGCTTAGCGTCGCACATCCCTGACCTGAGTTTTCTGGTAGGACAGAGCAGGCAACTCACAGTCTCTGGATGGGGGTGTCTGGTCCTGTGTACACCTTCTCCCTTGTCTTTGTCACTTTCCAGTGTCCTGTGGACCTCACCCTAACCTCAGGAAGCCTGGCTTGGGCAGGGAGACGGGAATCTCACCTGTCCTGGGCCTTCTCGCGCTTCCTCAGCCCTTTGCACTGAGAGTCCCATAAACCTCCTCACCTCCCCAGGCTGAGGTGAAGCTGGAGGAAGAGCAGGGAAGGAACTGGATGAGCCAAGCGGTGGAAGAGTCCCACCCTGGCTCTTTGCCTTTCTCTGGTGCCCTCTCCACCCCCGTAGCCTCTATCTGAGACAGTCCAAGACAGCAATGCTTTCCATTCATACAATTCTAAAACCTCCCTGGCACTTTGATAACAGTAAATCTCCTGACAATTCTGTCATTAGAAAAAAAAAAAAAAAAAAAAAAAAAGCCAATAACAGAACCTAAAGCAACCTGCTCCCTCTTTGGAGGGAAGAATTTCTGAATTCAATTGTCTGAGCCCCTCGGCCAGCCAGCCAGCATGCAGGAGAGCGGTGACAAGGCCGGTGTTAGCCACACCAGCAGTAATGGTAGCGAGCTGATCACTCTCATTAGCCAGCACCCTGAACCATCCTAGGAAAGGTTAGAGACTTTCCCCCTGAGATACCTATCATCCCGGTGCATTAGGAAAACTCTTTCATATTCTCCGTTCTCAGAAGATATTGTGAGAGGAGCAATATTTGCAAACAGGGACAGTCTTGAGATTGAAACAACGAAAACGTTGACCTTTCCTATGGGCAAACCCAACCACACACCAGTTGACTTCATTCTTTTTAAAGACAATAAACAAACTTCTTTCAAAATAATAAATGACTCCTGGACCACATGCAGACAGTATCTGACTCTGTCTCTATATTTTACATATTTAAAAATTTTCTTTTCAGCAAGGTAAAGAACGATTTGTGCATTTGTGCTTCCACTTCAGTTTTGTTGCTTCACAGCTACGACTACAAGGATGCAGAGTATATACGACTATGCCAGGGCGATCGAAGGGCCGGTTAAATTCCACTCGAGCATATTTATTATGTGTTTTAAGAAACTATTTAAATTAGAGGGGAGAAAAATCCTGCTCGGAATCACCCAAACAGTTTTTAGAAATCATCTCTTTGATGTTCCTTTGTTTAATTTACCCAACTATTCGCAACCAAATCAGGCTCCATTGTGCTGCAGATGGGATGGTGGGAGGGTAGGGGGAGTGTTTTGAGCCTTTTGTTTTAAGAAATAAACACGTGACGCCTCTTCTGCGGGCTGGCGGCGTGGACCGAGGACTGATGGGGGGGTGGGCAGAAGAGTGAAGGTGCGGGCCGACTTCACCACCCAGCAACAGAGCAAAAAGTGAAGGCAATTCCAAAATGGATTGGTCCTCGCCGACCAGCAAGCTGAATTGTGGACCTCCAGGCCTGCCCCCTACAAACATTCCATTTTCAGACAGTGACTGTCTTGGGAAGGTAATGGTACAAGTGACTGTCTTGTTCTGTCATGATTGGAACGTCAGGCGCAGGACAAACACATACAGCCCATGACTTCCTCCTGGGTATGTGTGGTCAGGCTCAGCCCAATCTCGCCCCTCTGGCTAGAACCACCGGCGTGCACACAGAGGCGTCTGCACCTTGGTGCTAGACTCCAGTCAGTTCTCTAGGCAGCCGGGGCTTCACCTGCCAATTCTCGGGGACCTACCTACCCACCGTGTGGTGTGCACGGCTGTGCATGTGTAGGTGTGCACACTTGTGCACGTGGGGCATAACCACGCCTGTGCCCACAACGTAATGGGGTCGAAGAGTACAGTTGCCGAGGCAGGACAGGAATGCGAGCCTTGGTTCTAATGAGCACAAAGTGTCAAGCGTTTCTTATTTTTCCCCTTCATGATTTAATTTTAGTGCCTCTAGCTTTCACAACCTGACTGCCAGAAGGCACAGCAGCAGACACATAGATACTTACAGACAAACATATAAGTCCTGTCCTGTTGGCTCTGTTTTAAAAGATGACAACAACTTCTCTCCAGAGAGGCAGACCTGCCCTTCCTCAACCCTTCCCCTGAGGGGATCCCTCCTGGGTTATCCTCTATTTAATTTGGGGTTACCTGGACGTCTTCCATGCCCGGGTGGCCGAGGCCGTGCAAGGAGAGGCTGTCGCCCATGCCTGCATCCAGGCCGTGGTGGGCCGAGTGCAGCAACACGTCGGGCCGGCGAACTGAGTGGTAGTCCCTCCGGGGGTCGAGGCCCGAGAGCTGAGGCAAGGCTGCCCGAGGCTGGGGGAGCAGGGAGCCGGCCTCCGAGCCCACTTCTTGCCGCTGCCGCTGCCCCCAGGGGTGCTGCTGGGGTTGGTGGAGTGGATTCAGGGAGTAGGGGTCGTTGACATGGGAGTAGGGGTCTTGGCTCTGGTGGTAGGGAAGCGGTTGGTAGGGGGGCGGGAAGTAGGGTGGCTGGAAGTCTGATGACGGGGTGTGGGACAGCGGCGGGGCGCTCGAGTAGGGTCCTTGGGACACTGAGCCCAGCTGGGAGAGCCTCGAGCTGTGACTCGGGACGCCATCGTGCCGGTCCTGGGAGTGGAGAGGAAGAGAGGGAGACAGGAGAGAGAGAGAGAGAGAGAGAGAGAGAGAGAGAGAGAGAGAGAGAGAGGGAGAGAGAGAGAGATGGAGAATCCTGGCTTACTTACACCCTTCTTAGGACGGGGAGAAAAAGGAGTCTAAAACTTAGACTTTGGGTTGACTCAGGGCCACTGGCTTCAGCAAATCCACATGGAAGGCTTTGGGGAGAAAAAAGGACAATCGCCCACGAGGCTGAGCCTTCCCGTGTGTGGACTGCTACCCAGTGCCCGGCACCTTGCTTCTAGCAGTGCTCCCCTGCGCCTGTGAGCTCCTCGTCTCTAACTCCTGTAGAGAGCCACGGCACAGCAAATAGAACTCCAGGGTATCTGGGTGCTACAGGCCCCTGCTGGAAACCAGCCTGTGCCTTCAGGGGACGTGCAGCTGGCTGAGCAGGAGCCCTGGCCTAACCTGGTGATCTCCGGAGCTCCAAGGCAAGCTGCCTGCTAGGGGTTCTCAGTCATCTCTCTCTCCCCAGAAAGAATTAAATAACTTAAATAGTGTTTGATTGAAACAGATCTGATTTGAAATCATCTCCAAGACCCACGTTAAACTGAGACGTGGTGGGCAGGAGCTGTTTCTCAGCTTACTTTTCTGCACCCAATGCTGTTATGCTTCAGAGTGTGAAAATGAAGGACTTTAAATTGGGAGAGGGCGAACCCCCAGACAACTCATTGTTGGTCCTCCCTGGAGTGTGACCGAGTGAAAGGCGGAGAAGGGGGAGCTGGGGGCTGGGGTGCTTTTAATTTCCCCCTCTCCTCTGGGCAAGGGCCATGGCAGAGGCTCCGAGGCTCTGCTCAGATAGTCACCTAAATTTCTAAACTGCAGTGACAAGTACAAAGTTTTTCAGTTCAGCCTCCCCCAACCCCCAGCTGACTCCTGGAGCTCAGAGAGGGAGAACACAACACAGAGAGGAGCAGCTGCAGCCTTGTCCAATTATGGTGCTAAATTACCAAGCCAAAGGCGCTCAAAGAAAGACGGAGCGACAGAGTGAGACACACAGAGAGATGCAGAGACTGAGAGACAGTGAGGAGAGGGCATGCAATTCTGGTACAATGCGAATCCAAACTCACCATGGATGAATAGGTGTGGACTAACATCTGGAAAAAAAAGCCTGGTTACTGCTCAAAATCAAACAATGATTAAAAAAAAAAAATCAAGGAGTCCAGCAGAGAGGAGATCTGGACGCGGGAGCCGAGCCTGAGGCGTTTCCAGGACAAGCCATCAAAAAAAAAAAAAAAAAAAAAATTACCCCCCTCCAACAAGGTTGGCGATGCTTGTCACACACAGAGAGAACTGTTCCTCTATCTCTTGGTGTCTTTGGGCCTGCTTTTCTTCCGCCGTCCTTCGGGGCTCCAGATACACTCCTCTTCCACCCGAAGCTGGGCTCAGACTGCTCGGGCGCCCCTTCCTCCCTCCGCTAGCCTACACCGCCTCATAATAATTGATATTCATGACTATTAATATTACACGAGTACTTTAAAGCGAGAATGGAGGACAAATGGAGCGTGAAGCAGCGGCGGGCGCAGAGCTGCCCACTATTGTAAGTGACGTTCATTCAGTGGAGAATTACTAGATGTAATCAGACGAGGGGGCTGGCAGAGCAGGCTGGGGAAGAAAGTTTAGCAGGAGAGAGGCAGAACTTCAATTAACTGAGCCGGGACCAGCGTTGCGCAGTCTGTGCTCCCCGGGCCAGACCCTGCGAGGCTTGCACAGAATGGAGGTGCCCCTGCGCGCCGCGAGCCCTGCCCAGTGGGAAGACGGGCTTGCCCTAGTGCTTTGTGTGCCGATTGCAAAACAACAGGAGAAGGCCTGGCCTTGTCCTTTGGAGGGGAAAGGGAAAGGAATTGGTGGGGCCGGCCGTTGGCAGTGACGTGTGCAGACTTCTCGCTGGCCCGCGAAGGCCCGGCTCACTTTCTAAAGCGAGGAGGAGATGGGGTCGGACCCCCGCAGCCTCTGCCGTGCAGAGCTTGCCCTTTGCGATTTTTACCTCGCTGTAAGATGCGCACAGCCGGTCTCCAGGCTCACTCGACTTCTGCCTAGCAAGGCCAGGGGCCACCGAAAACCCTTGTGGTGTTTCGGAACCCGTTCTACTGGCCTGACCGCCTTTTCTGTTAAAGTTCAACCCCAGCGCAGACGCGCACGGGCTGCTGGCCCCGCGCTGCGGGCTCCTGGGCTTTCGAGCCGAAGCGCAGGCGCTGGGGGACCCTCCGCACCCGCCCGCACGCCCGCTCCCTCCTCGCTCCGTCTCTCCCTCCGTCCCGGCTCTCAGAGCCGTTCGGTTCTCACCGGGAAGGGCCGGGGTGGCGGTGGTCGCCCCCTCCAGGCCCACCCCGAGCTGCCCCCCAGCCCCGGGCCCGGCTCCCGCAGAGCCGCGGACAGCCGGGGCGCCCCTGTTCCTCTGGGCCCGCGTTGGTTTTGCCGTTGCCACGATCCCGCTTGTTACGGACCGGAAGGGACCTAAGCGGGCAGCGGGGCGCGGGAACCCCGAGATGCGACCCGAGGGCAAAGACCCAAGGGCCCTCCGAGCCCCTCCGCGCCCCTCTGCGCCCCTCTCCGGTCTTGGCCACCTCGTCCCCGGGTCCCCATCTCTGTCCCCCTCTGCCTCCTGCCTGCTCTCCGGGCTCCTGGAGCGGCCGCGTCCGGCGCCCATGAGTTCCAGCGGCCCTTGCCACTTTCCAAACCTGCCCGTCCCGGGGCCTCCTGGAGGACCCTGCTCCCGGTGTCACCGCCCAGGGCCCTGCCAGCGGAGGACGCTGCGACTCGGACCCAGCGGAGGACCCGGGCCCCGGAGAGCGACCCCGGCTGCGCGCCCATCCGCCCTCGCCCGCTGCATCCCGCTCTCTTGGGGGACGTGGGGCGGGGGTTGAGCTGCTCCTGTTCCTCCCAAAATCACGAAGTCCCGATCTGCCGCGAACTAGGCTCGAAAACCCCGTTCTCTCCCGTGCTCAGAGCCAGGGGAGCCCCTGTGCTCACAGCGTCCGCCTCCCTGACAGTCTCTCACACGCAGGGACGCTACATTCCGTGCACCGCTAGACAGGGAGGAGAGGGAGAAGGTCCGCGAAATAAAGAAAAAAGGAAAAAAAAAAAAATCTCTCCGATTTAAAGTTGCCGGTTTTCCTCCTGAAAGTCCTTTTCCAGTCTTGTGAAGCCCGCCAGAGCCAGCCTCCCTCAAAGTTAGAGCCGTTGAGAAAAACCACCCAGCCAGCTGTGAGTAAATAGTTTAAAAATATATATCAGCTGGGACGTCAGGAAGCCCAAATTCTCTATCTGCCAAGCTCTAAAAGGCATCGGGGGTGCGGGCTCACCTCGTAGATATCTTCGTACTTGACATTCTCCACGAGCTTCCAGAGCATGATGGCAGCCTGGTCTCTAGGCGGTGAATGCATTCATGTGAGAAGCAGATGCCTGGCTTCTCAGGACTCCGCGGTCTGTAATGATCCATCTATAATTGGAAATGGGGAATACACACCAAAGCCGACGCTCCTCGCCCATCGCAACTTATATCTGTTGTCTCAAACAATAGGCTGGAGAGCAGTAAGCCTCGGCAGAGAGAAAAACAGGATTGCTCGCCCAGGAGTTAGCTGCAACACACACACACACACACACACACACACACACACACACACACACACACACATTATAAAAAATCATAAACATGTATTTTCACGGAGATGCCCACGTTGAGTTACATAACCATCTCTGGGTCCCACACAGCCTACACACTCTTAAACGTGCATTTAAAAGAGATCTCTGTGCAGGGCGACTAATAGGAATCCATACATTTAAAACCTCTATGGTGAAAATAATGAATCACTGGAGCCAGTAACTAACGTCTTTAACGATTCGTAATGAACAGCGACAGACCATCAGCCCCCTACTTTTTAACACAGATTTTAAGGGAGGTCTTCATGAGATTTTTAAAGCACAAATCTTCCATTCGTATGTACTAAGGAGAAAGTTATTTTGCAAACAGGAGTCGATGATTTTAAGGGCTGTCTTTCTCACTCCATGGCTTTGTAACTGTTTTTTTTTTTTTTTCTTTTGAAACTTTTACCTCTGTCAGTGCAGAATAAAAAAGCCAGCCACCACAATGACTGTTTCCAATACTTTAGTTATTTTACTCCAACATTTGGAAACTGAAATATCGTGGAACACCTCGGTCTGTCTGGCTTGTTGCTTTAGGGGCTGTTTGTGTGTATTTAAAACGGATTCCATGCGCCATTTCTCTTGGCTGGCGTCTCCATTTTAGGAAGTTTTCTCAGATGTTGTAGGCAGGATAAGCACACATTCACGGGGTTCCTTTTGAGCCTTCCTAACAGAGGCTGGGACAGCTGTGTTTGTGTCTGCCATCTTCATGGAGAAGACACAAGAAGTGATCACCTGAGCCTTGCAGAAGAGTTAGTTAGGCTGAAGATTCTTGAAGGTGACTATGACAAAACGTTTTAGGAGGTGCATGTGGTTTTCCGTCAAAATACTTCTCTTCAAGGAGTAACTTGCATACTTTATTTTAGGGAAGCATAAATACCAAGTACAAAGTTAACCACACCTTGTAAGCAGGAGACACAGGGCTGTGAGTCTCCTCAGGAAGCGTGGACTCACCGTCTCGGGGTTTTTTCCACAGCCGGGTTTTCTGCCCCTTTTCAGGGTATGGAAGGCTTCCCCACAGCCCGGAGGAAGCACAGAGGAAAGTCTTTGCCCTGGAGGCAGAAAATAAATGACAAGGGGGAATGAGCCGGGCCGGGGCAATTGAGGTTGGAAGTTATTAAAGCTGATAAGGGTGCATCTGTAGCCTGCGATTGTCTCCCAGCCCCAGAGCCTGGCGCGGCTGTGCTGGACCCGGGACCTGGCCCTGCAGCGCACCGCTCGGGGCCCCTGGGCAGCGCCGGCTCTGGCGGCCCAGCGATCGCTCCTGCGGATTCCTAATGTAATTTTGACCATAAAGCAAATGGCAGGATCACAAAGGTGCTTGGGCAAGAGCTTGAGAAATGAGCCGTGCCTTCACTGCCGGCTCTCTCTTTCTTCTTCTTCTGCTTCCTCTTCCCCGCCTCCCTCCCTCCCACCCTCAATTCCTTCCTTCCCCTCCTCTTTTAATATGGAACCTGAAATCGCGCAGAACCCGGTAGCTTCCCAGTAGAGGTATCTTCTCTGCAACTCCTCCCAAGCTCCCCATTAGGCAGGAGAGGGGAGCACGCCCGTCCTGATCTCATTGTGTGCTGAGACTCAGAATGGACCAACACCCTCTTTTTAGAGGCAAAACCAATCAGCCCAATATTAGGGAAGATGAACATGGTATACAAGGAAATTCGGATTCTCCAGACGTGTTCGGTAATGGAAATAAAGTGGTTTTCACTTTCCCATCAACAATGCTTTTATCTCTATCCCCTAAACATCATCTCAACCCAAATAAGCTTTTGGAAAACTTGTTTTACTCTTTGAATGTCATTAATACATTCTATCACCTTTTAATGTATTTTTTTCTTTTAACGTATTATTGAGTAACATGAAATAAGCGCTGAGGTGTAATAAAAGAACCCAGAGGGATAGATTCTCTGCAACTATTTTAAAAATACACAATGTGTTAGTATAAACATTTCATATACATTCATATGTATGATCAATTTTTATATGTAATTTTATTTTTGCTTATAGCAGGTATTTTTAAAAGAAGGCCTATTTTGAGATGTTTTCTTAAAATTTATCAAAATTCTTTAAGAAAGATTAAAAATCAATTTGTTTTTATGAGTTATGGAACACAAACCTAAAAATGTGTGTGCATATATATACAACGTAGGGAACGGCCATGAAGCGGCATAACTATAATTTTAAAATTTCACTTAATTTTTCGAGGTGGGTATTATTCAAAAATCCTAGAGATTTCAAGGAAAACCGGTTCAGGAGGCGTTCGGTTGTTGAACGGGCAACACCGCCCTCTGTCGGACTTTTGTAGCAGCTAGCTGAACCGCCGCTCAGTTTCGCTTTGAGAATTTTGAGCGCCGACGTCTAGCAGACGTTTTATTGCTAAGTGAGTTTTGCAACTCACTCTTATTACACCTGCTAATTTTAGAAGCGGTTGTTTCGATGTCTAACGTGCTCAGACTCCTCCAATCAAATAAAATAAACCACCTATAACTGAAACGACCTCTCCTGAAAATAATTGTTTCCTAATTTGAGCCTACTGCGTTTCTCTTGCGGAGATGCCCTCAAGAGAACATAAAGGCGAACGCAAAGGCGCAACTTTGGGTCCCCCGGTGGGAAGAGTCGCGCGTGTCTCCGCCTCCCTCCCCTCCGCGCTCGTTTTCCGTGGACAACCCGGGGGGGGGGACGCTTTTGCTTTCCCACTCCCACTTATTTCAACTTATAAAGGCAAAAGAGAGAGCTGATAACGCTCTCCGAGGGAGTATCTTCCAATAAACGTAGCAGCCGCTCGGATCCTCAAGACAAACGCGTCCAGCGTGGCGCCCTCTGCTGGCAGCTTTAGGAATAGGCTTAGGACTTTTAAAAATGTCACCCAAATATTATGGTAAATCACGCTTAGCTTTTAGCATTCTCTGTCGACTTCCTCCTAAAAATCTATTTGTGAATTTTCTGAATTTCCTCTGCTCCTTTCTGTTACCTCCCCTGACAGTCTTTTTTTTTTTTTTTTTCAGGGCTCTAGGGTTTGAACTCACGACTTTGCACCTGCCAGGCAGGCCCTTGTGCCACGGAGCTGTCTCCCCAGCCCCAAGATCAGTCCTTTTCTACATTCGCTGCCTGCTACTGGGCCGTCTTCCCTTTCTGCCAAAACACAAAAATAATAAAGGCAAACCAAAGCTCAGAAGGAGGACCATTTCGTCGTACACGGGCTGCGGCCCATCTCGTCGGAGGGAGCGGGAAACGC
>PVJA010012237.1:0-52522 GCA_004027025.1 Myocastor coypus
TCACTATGCAGTTGAGGCTGGCCTTGAGCTCACTTTTGTAGCCCAGGCTGGTCTCGAACCTGCACCAATCCTCCTGCCTCAGCCTCCCTGAGTGCTGGGATTACAGGCGTGAGCCACCAAGCCCACCTTAAAATTAATACTTTTTAATGGAAACAACTTGACCAAAAATCTATCACAGAATTTTGAGACACAGTAAAACAAAGTTTAAAGAGAAAAAAAAAAAAAAAGATTAGATCAAAGAACACTGATCTGGATAAGCTCTGCTAAATTGAAAAGCAGCACATACTGTCTAGGGTGCTCTGCTTGCATCTATGTGTTGCACACAAAACAACTCTGCCTTTCTGCCTCTGAACAAGGATACATACATGCACAGTTTAAATTTGCATACATATATTTGCATATATGTATGTGATATATATGGATGTGATATATATGGATTATGATGCATCCTGGCTAATTCTAAAAGCTCAGTGTCTGTCTTTTACTAATTCTCCATTAAGTCCTCATTTTTTCAAAAATGAAACCTGCCCTGAAAACTTGTTTTCTTTTGAGGGAATCATGGTCATAAATATGTATGCACCAAATATGAGAATGCACAACTACATAAGATGAATTTTAATGGATATGAAAAATCTAAAATATCACAATCATAATAGAACTTAATATACTCTTATCTCATAAATATATGACAAACAAGACAAGAATTAGCAAAGAGTTAGCAGAACTGAAACAAACCTTTGAACAAATGGAGTTAGTGGATATTTATATAGTGTTCTATGCAACATCTGAATACTTACTCTTTTCAGCTGCACATTAACGATCCAGCAGAAAAGTCTAACCATGAAGTATAAAAAGTAAAACTTTATTAATATGCTGAGCTGTAAAAGGCTGAAATCAAGAACTTCTGACATGGCCATTTCTTATGATAACCCACTACAGTTATGTACTATTGGACTATATTTTGATAAATTAATGCACCAACAATATTTGAATGGCAGTGGAACACCCATCTCTAGCAAGACAAAGCAAACAAAGGGGACATAAATGAAGGACCACGTTATAGTGAAAAATAGTTAAGATGGATATACAGCTACTTTCTCTGCACAGGGACTTAGGTTTGATGCCAGGCTCCATATGACATGCTGGTCTTGCCCCTGGGCATGCTGAACTGGCCACATAGTGACTGGGTGTGGTGGTACCTGCCTGTAAGCCCAGGTCTGGAAAGACTGAAAAATGGGAGGATCGAGAGGAGGCTGAGCTGCATAGTGAGACTCTATACCAAAGGCATTAAAAAAAGTGCTCAATATTATTAGTTATCAGAGAAATACAAATTAAAGCCACCCTAAGATAATACTTAAAGTCATTAAAATTTTAAAAGTAGACAACATTCATTATTGAATTAGAAATATGGACAAATTGAAACTTCATATTTCCAGTAGGTCGCTAAATTTGCCCACTCACTTTAGAAAACCGTTTTACTGTTTTTTATAAGGAAGCATGGACATTTATTCTGTGATTTAATAGTTTCAGGTATTTATCTAAGAGATATGAAAATATTTACCCATAAACATACTTGCATAAAAATGTCCAAGCAGTTTAATTTATAATAAGAAAATAGCTGAAAAAGGAAATCTTAACATCCATTGACAGAATATAAAGTACATACATACTCTTAAACAAAACATTTGCATAAACTATTTGTGATACATTGATACAAACCATTATGAGTGATTTCAGTAATAATACATACAAAATATCAAAGAATATCCAAAATATTAAGTGGAGGATGATATGTACCAACAAAATATACTATATAGTTCCATTTATATGAATGTAAAGAAGTGGTGAATTAATCTACGTGTTATCAGAGAAGTGGTTCTGTAGAGTTTCATTCAGGACCTTCAGATGATAGATTCTTTTGTAGTATAATTGAGAAAATAGTTATCTATTTTTCAAAAGGCATTGAATTATGCATCTAAGAACTGTATTTGTCACTCTTCAAATTTCATCTCAATATTAAGGACAAACCTTTAAAAGAAAATAAAATGCAATTGAAATACAATTGAAAGAAAGAGCATGTGCAAATTACACATACTTTATTATTCTATATATCTAAAGTTTGAACAAACAAAACTTAGGGGTTTAGAAATCTGAATAGACTTTGTCTTTAGTTGAAGAACTATAAGAAAGGACCATGAGGATATTTTAGGAATAATAAAACAAGTTCTATTTCTTAATTATGAGAGTCATGACCCAGGCAAACACATCTGTCTATAAGCATCAAAATTCATATTTAATATCTGTAGCTGTTATTTAAATCAACTTGAAAAACTAAAAAGAAAGTTTAACCATAAATATATATTAGAAAAAGCTAAAGCAAAAGACATTGTTCTACGTATTGATCTCAAGAAGTTATACTGAACAGCACATTAAATTCAAATAACGTTGATGAAAGAAAGGAAAACAGATAAGAATAAAAATTAGTGATGTAGAAAACAGCTCACTCTACAGAGAATGAAAAACCAATAGCTTTTTAAATAAAAAGAACATTAAAACATAAAAGCTTGCCAAAATTGATTAACAAATAAGAAGAAAAATTATCAGAATCAAATAGAGTTCCAGTATTGATCTTTTAACTATTCAGAGATCCTAGAAGCATTATTCTCATACATTTTAAGTTTCAATACAATAAACACATTTTTAGGAAATACAACTTGCATAAAATGGCATATGAAAAACAAGAAACTATAGTAGTTTATATGTATGTGTAACATGGAACCTCTAACTTGTAAACATTTCTTCAAAGAAATCAACACCCAGATAGCATGAATGGTGAATACTTCCAGTTTATAAGGAACAACATAGTACATAGAATCACAACATGGACAAACTCCACCAATTCATAAGATTAGGCAATCCATTTATCAGCCTATTGTCCTCGAGCTGAATAATCATGATATAAAGCATGATAAAAATGTTACAATAAAGGAAAATTACAGTTGACTCTTCCTCATGTGCCAGTACAAAATAAAATATACTAGCAAATGTAGTAGCTTTCAAGAATGAATCTATTAGACACACATAGACACTCATGCACACACATGCACATGCACATGCTCATGCTATGATTCATTATCCACTTATCCAATAAATCTGGAATTGAAACACAGGCTGTTTTCATACTTTGTCTATTGCGAATAACAACATAATGAAAATGGAAATGCAGATATCTTCTGAGATTCTGATTTTTACTTTTTTTGCATATACTGTCAGACTTTCATACCATTAAGTACTGTAAGTGGGGTTCGAATCAGCTGCCAACTGAAAATCCTTTAAAAATATCAGAAATTAAAAAAAAACAACAACAATTTAAATGCCTGCACATGAAGCATCAGAGAGGGGGTGAGGTGTGGGTGCCTCCTGTAGCCTTCTTCTGTCTGAGCCTCCATCTTTCTCTCATGATTGTTGACGCACTTTCTCTTCATACTTCCTTGCTGCGCTGTGCATTGGGCTTTATTGTTTGCATGTACTAAACGTGTACAGAATGTTCTCTTTGCCATTGTTTCCTAAGTACAAGACATTATTTACATAGCCTTTGCATTCTGTTAGGTATTATTAGAATTAACCTGGAGATACTTTAGCATACAACAGTGTGTTCATATGTTATATGTTGATATTGTGTCATTTTATGAACATGATTTAAACATCTGCAGCTTTTTTGTATCTGAGGGGACTGTGAAACTAGTGATCACAAAGATTCTGGTAGACTACTTCTATCCAGGGGTAGCACTGCTAAATTGTACAAAAGTTCTACTTTTAATTTTTTGAAACTCTTTCACACCGCTTTTTATAATGTCTGAACCAGTCTAATTTCTGCCAACAGTTTTCAAAGCTTCCCTTTTCCCAATCTCTTTGCCAGAACTTTTAATTTTGTAAAAATCTTAGGTTTTAAAAAAATTTATTGCTTTTAATAAGAAATAACGAGACAGTTTCCAAACATGTTAGTAGGACAGTCACAATCATTAATACAACATATGTTGTCTTTATAGTAGTTTTTCAGAGTATAAAATGCAGACACGATAATGTTTCTAAACAGTATTAGTACAAATATTTCTTCTCATTGAACTAAGAGAAAGTAGTCGCATGTATAGTGCAATATTCCATAAGCTATATTGGAAGCTATTGACTTGAGCCTTTTACAGCTCAGCATGCTAAGCTGGCTTTACTTTTTATGCATCATGGATAGACTTTTCTGCTGGATGACTAAGGCCAAGACCTACATAACTAAGGAAGACCTATGTAACAAAACATATAACTTTTTGAAATATTTGTTTCACTTTAAATTTTTTAAATTTTAGTTTATTAGTACATGTGTGCATTACACAATGTTTGCATTCCTTGTGAGAAGTTGTTAGATCCACAAACAAACATATCTTTTTTTTCATTCATTCATTCTTATTTATTTATCTCTTAGTTACTTTTTACTCTTTGCTGGGACAAATACCCAACACTCAAAATGAAGGAAGGAAAGGTTTATTTAGTTCACAGTTCATAGAGGTTTCAGTCCATATTTGGCTTGTCCAAGGCTGAGTGAAGCAGGGTGGAGAGCATCCAGTACATGGCGGCAGAACAGCAGCAAAATGGTGGCAGAGGCATCCAATCAATCAGGGCAGCAGAGCAGCAGCAACAGCTCGAGTCTGTCTCTCTGTCTCTCTTTATACTACAGTCAGGCTCTCCACCTTAGCCCCCCCCCCTTAGGCTACACCCATAATCCCAGAAGTACTTCGACCCATAACCCCATCAGTACTAAAACCCATAATCCCAGGGATCATGGATCAAGTCTCAAACTCTAGAAGTCTCCGCCCAATGACTACATGAGGCTTTGGGGGGACAACTAGACATAAACCATAACAATTTATTGTAACTTTTAATAAGAAATAGCAATGAGACCATTTCAAAACACATTAGTAGTACATTCCCAATAGTTAAGACAGTGGAATGTTACCTAGAATGAAAACATTCTCTCTGGCTTTCACAGAGAGCCGACTGATCAAGCAATGGCTGTGACTCATCCAGATGGCTGAAACTGACAACAGTTCTAAAAAGCACTGTACATGGTTTCAAGGTAAATACTGCGGGCATTTGGCTGACCTTTGGAGATACAAAAGTTACATGTTTTGTTACACAGGTCTTGCTTCAACTTGGCCTTAACCATCTAGCAGAAAAGTTTAATCATGGGGCATAAAAATTAAAGCCAGATTAGTATGCTGAGCTGTAAAAGGCTCAAATGAACAGCTTCCAACTTTGCCAGTTGTGCCAATAACACACTACAATTATGTAATATTGAACGATGTGTTCAACTACTTTCTCTTAGTTCAATGAGAAGAAATTTTTGTACCAATAATCACAAGAAAAATATGTCTGTATCCTGTACTCTGAATAACTACAAGGACAAGAGCCACAATAATTAATACAATGTATATTGTCATCTTCATAGTAGTTGTTCAGGGGAATAATCATGGAATGCATTTGAGAATCAGACAGATATAAAAATGTACATATGGTATTAGTTGATTTTTTGGTTAAAAGAGCTCTAAATTTAATACATAGTTCTATTTCCTACATAAAGAACAATCAAGTGTCTGGAGATATGAGGTTAGGTAGAAGGAGAATTGATTGGTAGATGTGGTTAAGAAGGTTTAGTAAGTCAGGAAGTCCTCACAAATGCAAGGCTCTTCCCTTATGCATGAGTCCAGGATCCAGATGCATCTGGATCCAACAGTTTCAGGGAGGGAAACTTCTCAGTTATTTCTCAACCACCATGTATTCAAATGCATCTATAATAAATTTGGTGAAAGCCTTCTGGTTTTCTATGTGGAGTTCTTGGCAGCTAGGAAACGTAAACTTGTCCTTACATAGGGCCTCCAAATCATGTTTCATGTCTAGCTTAGCGTAGATAGTCAGGACGAATTTCAAATGTGACCTGTGGCACCTTGACTTGGAGCTTTCCATGGCAACCTGAATAACTAACTCTCTGGAGTCCAGACTGGAGACAGTAGGAGGCCAACGCGATGGATACCCATTGGGAAGGCTATCTCCAAGGTTCCTTAGGTATCTCATACAAAAACAGCCTGAACACTTTGGAGAGGTAACTGCTGTTTGTAGCCTTTAGGACACCATGTATTCAGAGGAGCTCAGTTGGCTACATGGGCTGCAGATAGCTTGAAGTTATTGTAGCCAACTCATTACAATGACATGGAATGTTTGGAAATCATACAAAGTAATATTTTTAGGTGATTCTAATGGTCTATTAAATGTTTTTTCTTTATTGAATTAACTTTTTGGGGTAGTATTTCTCCTCTTAGGTTATTTTTTCTCTTTTTTAAGTTTTCTTTTTTAAATTTTGTTAATTTTAATAAAAAAGAACAATGAGACAGTTTCAAAACATGTTAGTAGGACAACCACAATAATTAATATAATGCATATTGTTGTCTTCCTAGTAGTTGTTCAGAGTACAAGATGCAGACTTGATAACTTTTCTAAATACTATTGGTACAAATATTTCTTTTCATTGAACTATGATGAAGTAGTTGTATGTATAGTTCAATAGCGCATAATAGTAGTAGATTATCGCAGAAATGGCAATGTCAGAAGCTGTTGACAACACCGGTTCCATGTTAAGTCTAAGGTGTTTGATATTCAGAAAGACAGCAATGCTCAGATCAAGCATCTATGTTATAGGGTAATAATATCACTAAGATTCTCTTCTGGAAAGTTAACAACTTAAGTTTGCAGACCAAAAAATTAGAGAAAAAGAAGAGCCACAAAGAAGCCAATACTGCGACCCTAGCCCTTTTAGGTCAGTGAGGACCAAGGATGTAAGAGAACCTGTACTGTAACATCCTATAACTCAGTGGTGTCCCAAATTTTCTGTTCAAGGAGATTATGGAGCCACAGAGGGAAGGGATCGATGATGTATAGTGTGCCAAAGAGCGTCTCCTAGGTTATTTCTACAAGTAGTCGTATACAGCATAATATTTACAATCATAATCAGGGTTTATTTTATGGACCTAAATATAATTTTAAATCCAATAAATAGAGCTTATCAGAGTGCAGTTTCCAAAGGTTTTGAAAATAGATGTACTCATCACTTTGTTTTGACTTACTTTCATTATAATTTCAGGCTGTATTCAAGATAGGAGTCTCAATGATATTATTTGTTTTCAAGAAACCATTTGGAAACACTTAACTACGTATTGCAAATGTGCTTCTTGCTAGAGAAGACAACATAATGAATAAACCATGAGTATTTATCCCCTATATTTAGCACATTATGTTAATCTATTCTTCCCTTACTGACACATTCTTGACCCTAGAGACTCTAGATTTATTCTAACCAACTCTACTCTACTCTAAATTGTTGAGGGCCTCAGCATGAGCCGCTCCCAAAAGATGGCGCCGGCTTCCTGCTTCCGGGTTGTCCTGCGGCGAAAAGCAATTTAGCTGTAATCTGCTTTTGCCTGGCAACCGATGTAGTAACCAATCAGATTTGACTGCGAGCGATGGTGATTGGTGGGCGAAGTGCTATATATGAGGGAAGCGCGGGCTGGAGGGGGAGAAGAGGCAGAGATGTAAAGGGTGGAGGATCTTGTTAGATCCTGGCTGCTGTACTGAATAAACGTTTGCAAGCTCAAGTCCGGCGTTCAAGCCTTCGTGTTGCGGCGCCGGACATCAAATAAGCATAGTTTTTAAACTGCATTCCTTTTCCCATATTATTAAAAAAATTTCGTTGGAATCACTGTGTTTACAATCACAATTCTACCTCTATTACCCTTTCAAGGTATTTAATGTTTTCATTTTCCTCAAAATTCTGATTCTCTTTAGTTTTCAAGTGAGGCTTGAGGCTAGATGGCTTCAGTTGTGATCTTAATCAAATGTAACCCATCAGTCTGTAAAACAACTCTATCTCTTTCTGCATCAATTCTTCCTCTCCTGGGCAATATCCATCCTTCTTCCTGTCATGTTTCCATTGCACTCTTAATCTTCCACTCTTCTTTCTCCAGAAACAAACCTGTGTAATTTTCACTCTCTCATATCACATAAGATTATAGCACAAAACCAAACAGCAACACACATTTTAGACACCACTCTCTTTTTAGCTCCAGTTCTCTGTTCTCTGTATGCTCAGATCTTGTAGAAGAAGAATACAATTTCTCAGCATTTCCTCACATGGACTTAGGATTTGTCAGCATTTTTTTTTTTTTCCTACTACATCCTCAATCCCATTAGATACGTTTCAGTTCACAACTTATTTATCCACACATAGAATTCCATAATTTATTTGAAGTTGGTTTCTTGAATAACCACTTTCTTTGTCTTTCATGAATTACTTTGTCCTTTCTTCAGATAGTTATCCAGTTAGATGTCCTCTACATGAGTTTTGAATCTTAGATTTCTAGTGCCTTTATTCATCTCCTGGACTGAAGACATCAAGTGGTAACTTAAAGTTGTTAATCCACAAAATTTCATCACTAGCTTGAACTTCTGTCCTGAAACACTAATGCATGCATCTGAATATGTGCTGGATATCTTCACTTAGAGATCTAAGAGATCAAATTTATAATGTTAAAAATGAATCATGATCCTATGCTCCAACTTGGATCCCTAACCAACTGTTTTATTTCTTTTTATTTATCAAAATAGTTTATTAGGCTAATAATATAATCAAGTTAAACTTCAGTTACTTTTCAGACTTTAATGATTACACAAAGTACAAGAGTATCTTTCTGTTAAAATGCAGAATTTCATTGGTCTTTTTGATTTAGGTTTAGGGTAGGCCTGAAGAAATTCCATAACAAGCTCCTAAGAGTGGTGCTGCTGCTTCTGTCTAGGGACCACATTTTGTATAGTAAGGCTTTTACTTTATTCACTTGTTTGCAAAGAGTTAGCACCCAAAACAGAACCCCTGGTGAATGCAGCAGCAGGCCAGCATTGAGCAGTAACACTTGATTGGCCAAGATCTGTCATATTAGTGCAGGCAACTGCTTCAATGTTTAGATCCTTCAAAGTTTCTGTGATTCAGCTTGTTTTAAGTGGACTGTACCAAACCTGGTAAAAGACATCTAGACTTATGTCCTATCCTCACCATCCCTCTAACTATTTAGTTTTACTTTCAAATCTGGTTCTTAGGTTTTTCTCAGGTACCTCACACCTCCTTGTTTCTATTTTCAGAGCTTCTCAATGACAGAGTTGGATTTACGGTCTCTGGTTGGCACCCTGTTATCTATGGCATGCACAAAATGAGCCTTTTAACAGAAAACCACCTAAAGAGGTCAGATCATACAGTCTCCTGTCATTTACAACGTGAAAAACAGTTGTTCACTGTAAACTTTGCTTGTATGTAAGGGCCACCAATAGAGTGACAGTAGGGAGAAACATAGCTCTTTGGATAG
This sequence comes from Myocastor coypus, assembly GCA_004027025.1. Lineage (NCBI taxonomy): Eukaryota > Metazoa > Chordata > Mammalia > Rodentia > Myocastoridae > Myocastor > Myocastor coypus. The sequence goes on from PVJA010012237.1 coordinate 9,453, forward strand.
TTGTTGCCTTTGTGGTCTAAAGTAGCACTGTTCAACAGGACTAGCATGTGAGACACCGATGGAACTTTAAATTTTCTAGTAGCCATATTAAAAAGTAAAAAGGAGCTAAGCAAAATTAAATTTAATAATATATTTTGTTCAACCCAATATATCAAGAGATATTGTCATTTTAATAGAAAATTAATAGAAAAATTACTCCTACAATAATTGGTATGCTTAATTCATACTGTCTTGGAAACCTCACGTATATTTTATACTTACTACATATCTCAGTTTATTTATTTATTAATTTATTTTAATGTAAGGATTTATTTTTATTTTTATTACTTTTGATAAGAAATTTTATATCTAGATGTTACCCACAAAACCTCATGTAGTCATGGGGGTAGGTTCTACAGTTTATGTTTGATTCAGAGTCCAATGCTGGGATTTTGGGGACCAGTACTACACTCGCCCTGGAGCAGTTGGCCTGGATGTGGTATAAGAGAGGGAAAGAGGTTTTCTCATTCTCCTTCTCTCTTTTGGCTTTTGCTGTTTTCCATCCTCATGAGATAGTGTCCTTTGTCATATGCTACCCTGTCTTCGAGACAACCAAGTATGGTCTGAAGTCTACACAAAGTGCAAATAAACTTTTCCTTCCCTAGTATGGGATGTTGAATATTTTGTCTCAATAATGAGAGAAAAGTAACCAATACACAGACATTATTTGTGTGTGTGCATGGCACGCTCAGCCTGCTCTGGGGGCGGGTCTGGCACAGCATGTGATGCCAGACGTTGAACCATGGTCCCTGCACTTCCTTAAGCTTGCCTAAGTATGTGCTTGAGTCTGCTGAGCTATCTCATCAACTTCCATATCAACATTCTTGTTAAAATTAGTTTGATTACAGAATCCGCCTTCCTCTCCCTCCCTCTGTCCAAACTCTGAGCCACTCTCCTTCTTAATGCCTTTGCTGATCACCAATTGGAAGACTGCAGCTTTGCTCACAAGGTCATGGGTCTGATAGATCTGTAAAATGATTGGGGTGAGGTTGCAAAATGCAATAAAATATGATTTTCAGTAATGAAGTATGGAGTTTTAAAAATGGGTCTTGTAGTTGTTCATGTGTACTCATATGCCCCATTTTGTTCCTTGCAGCCATGTTGTCCTTTTCCTGGACTTCAATCCAGACTTTCCCACCACTCATAGGTCCTAGGGTTCACTCTGTGGTGCTGTTCCTCACTGGCACTTACAAATCTTGTGTATTCCCTCCTCCTACAGAAATAAATGGCATTTGCCCCTCTTAGAGAGTTCTGGGTCAGAAGCATTTCTAACTCAAAGGTAGACACAGAACAGTGGTTTCTAGGCAACTACAGCCCACACTAATATTAAAAAGTCATGGTTCAATGACAATTTCAATCATCTGATAGTTAAGTAGTTTACAGAGTTCTAAGATCCACGCATCTGAGACCTTTCTGAAAAGAGCTATTTTTTATCAAAATGATTTTACAGGTGAATCCTGTTGCACAGTGTTTTCAGGAACAAAATTATACTTATTTATACATATATATCTTAAAATGAAAGTCAATTATAATGGTTTATTGAATATATATTTGTGAAGATAGTTATTTGTACTTCAAGCAATATTTGTGGGGCATAGTGCTTAAACAGTACTTTCCACAGGTAATTATGACAACAAGACTTAGAATTACATTAAAAATTATCTAGAGTTATAGTCCCACTGCTGTGTTTCTCTTCAGAGTGGAATATGTCAACAGCTAATTCATGTTAATGGCTTTAATAGAAAGCGTAATAGCTAACATTTATGGAAAGCCTATTCTTTACAAGGTTCTTTTTCTCAGGGCTCACATACATTACTTCAATTAATTTTCTCCAGAGAAGTAGGTCCTATTGATAACTCCATTTTCTTCATGAGAAAACTGGACCTGAGTAAGATAAAATAAAGCTTCTGATATCCCAAAGCTAACAGGTAAACAAAGCCATGGCTCAGTGGTACAGCAGACTTGTATAGAATACAAGTATAGCGTACTGATTTCACAGTTTAAAGTACTTAAGAAGGACTCTGTTTTCAGGACTCACAGTCTCCCCAGGTATGTATGGGTTTCATCTTCTCCTCTGACATCAAACCCATTGTGCTTCTCTCAGCAGCTGCCACTTCCTGTTGGGAGAACTTCAGGGGGAAGACAAGTCTGTGACCCTCCTGGCAAGGCCAGGTGCTCAGGTTCAATACTGTCTCATTACAGTCTAGAAATAAAGAAAGGCCAAGACTCATTCCCACTGCTCAACAGAGGGAGCAGGGCCCTTCAGACCCTTTAGATGTTATCACCGGGGTTGTTGAACATTACAGATCAAAATGGGTGCAAAGCACAGCCTCAAAATTTACAAGATCTGCCTATAAAGAAGACAGGCTTTAAGTAGATTTATCACAGCATTCACTGTGATTGCTTCAAGGCAGAAGAGACCACAAATATGAGGATGAGAGTGAATCTGAGGTTTGAGGATTTTAATTTCAAAGAAATAAATATGTGAACCTCACAAGGGCCTTTGTCTCATGGCTATTTCTACGTTGGTCGTTTGTCATCTTTCTGGTTCCTGGTGAAATTGTACAGTGTGGATCACCAGCACTAAGCCTGTAGGGAGCACAACTCACTGCTCATGAAATTCAAGCTCACAAGACTCCAAAATAGAGGTTCCAAGATCGACTTCCCTAGCCCTTGAACTCACTCGGATAAGCCTAACTCATCCGAGATACTGATTTTATGTTATGTGAGACTGAATATTTTCCTTTCCTCTTTTTTGCAAGGAACTTTATTTTACTTATGTCTCATGTTCAGTGTGATATTTAATTATGGATTTTCTTGTCTTATTTTTAAAGGACACCAAAAAATTGTGCAACATCTTCCTGGAAGTAAAGAGAGAACGTTTAACATTAGCTTGACCTCCTCTTTAATCTTTTTGCTTCAAAAAAAGTATATTTGGCAAGCATAAAACTTAGCTCCCTTGGTTTTTCAGGTAACATCAGGAAGACAGAGGCCTATAATAAATCCATTATAGAATCCTAGTTGAGGTGTTTAAGAGAAACATACACAGAATCCAATAACACTTCAACATAAGACAAATATGGACCCATAGTTTTCCAGAGGAGCAAATCATTGAAGTGAAATTCTGGTACTGAGAGAGGGTAGAGAAGAAGCATATTTGGTACCCATAGCATAAATAATTTAAAGAATAAGATATAAGACACATTAGGAGATAGCAAAGTAGACTTTGTAAGGATGGGAAGGAGACCTAGAGATGGAGCAAGGGTGGAAAAGTGAAAACAACAAAGAATAAAATGTAGTGTGTTTATGTACCAACTTGCATGGTGAATGTATTTACTATGTATGGCAAACATGTAATAAATGAATTTATTGACAACACATAGAAAAGGAACAAATTTTGATATAGTCACTTCACTGTAGATGAATTGGAGTGATTTTGTTTTGCATTGTTTTGTTTTATCTTGGGGTTTTGTGATTTGGACAGTTTGATGTTTTTCAATGTAAAAACATTTTTTAAAGCATCGTCAAATAGATTTATAATAAATGATCCTAAATATTACATTTTCGAGTCAATTTATGAGTATACCCTTAGATTCCAGTGTTCCACCAAGACTGGAAAAGATATATGACAGATTGTGAGGGTGTGCCACCCTCAAAATGGTAAAGATTTTTAAATTAAATTTAAACATTACCCTCCACTGACACTTTCATTTTCTGTAGTTTAAGTTACCTGCAGTTACATAATCCAAAAAAATATGAAGTGAAAATTTCAGAAAGTGTTTGGAAGTTTTCGAGCATGCACTATTCTGTGTGGCATGATGGGATCTTGCTCCGTTGTTCCCTCGCCACTCAGGATGTGCATCATCCCTCTGTCCAGGGTATCCACACTATCTGTGCTACCCACTCAGTCACATAGTGGCATCCTGCTTATCACACTACTGTCATAAAATATGCATTGATCAGGACTCATGTTCCCCTTATTTTACTTAATAAAGATCCCAATGGTCAAGAATAGTGATGACACTAATCTTTCTTCTCACTGATTTAAGAAAAACTAGCTGTATATCTATCCTATCATATCTATATATCTATATCTATATCTATATCTATACACATTATATTATGATGTATATATAATTATATATTATATATTAATATATAATTATATATTATATAATTATTAATATATATTATTATATATAATTATAATTATAATAATAATAATTATTATTATTTTTGGTGGGACCAGGGTTCTAACTCATGACCTTGCACTTGCCCAGCAGGCACTTGTGCCTCGGAGCTATCTCCCCAGCCCCTTATTATAATTATTATATATGTTATAATTATAATTATATATATTATAATTATATATATTAATAATATATAATCATTAATATTTAATTATACACAATATATTAATATATATTATATATTATTATAGTTATTATATTATAATTATAATAATTATAATTATATATTAATAATATACAATTATTAATATACAATTATATATTATATATTAATATATATATTATATATATATATATATATATACACATTATATTATTCCACTACAAAATGGTCCTTCATTTATATCATTTATATTTATATTTAATATATATATTATATATATATATACACTGGGTTTTGATTATATATATAATATATATATCATTTATATTTTTGTTTTGATTTGTAAGAGATGGGTGTTTCAAAGCCCTTCAAATATGTGGATACATGAATTCAGCAAAATAACACAAAGCAGTCAAATAGTCCATAATAGTAGTGGGTTAGCAGCAGAGCTAGCAATCTCAGAAATTACTAACTTGAGCATTTACAGCTCAGAATATTAATATGACTTTATTGTTTATACCTCATGGTTACACTTTTCTGCTGGATGGCTAAGGCCAAGTTAAAGAAACACCTATATAACAGAATATGTAACTTTTGTATCTGACAAGGTCAGTCAAATCCCCTCAGGATTTACCTTGAAACCAGGTATAGCACCTTGTAGATCTTTTGTCAGTGTCAGCCATCTGGATGAGTCACAGCTATTGCTTGTCCAGTTTTCTCCCTGTGAAAGCCTGAGAGAATGTTTTCTCTCTAGGTGACTTTCCTCAGGCCCACTTATACATCATCAGTCACTTTGGTCTATGGACGCATAATCTCCTTGAACAGAAAATTTGGGACACCACTGAGTTTCAGGATATTAGTTCAATGAGAAGAAAGGTTTATACTAATAGTGTTTAGATAAGATATCATGTCTGCATTTTGTATTCTGAAAAACTACTATGAAGACAACAATATGCAATGCATTAATTATTGTAATTGTCTTAACCTATTTTTAAACCATCTCATTGTTATTTCTTTCTCATTAAGATTAATAAAAAAGTCATAGTCATGTCAGTGATTCTGATTGTCAGAGAGAAGCTGGAAAGTGTTTCATTTAAGTGAAAAGTGAAGTTCTTAGTAAGGAGAGAGAAAATATTATATTGTTACTGCCGAGGTCTATGGTACAATGTTAAAATCCTATTTTACTACTGCTATTGACACTCTCTACCTAACTTACAATTAAAACTTTGTCATATATGTGTATGCGCAGGAGAAAACAGTGTATGTAGGCGTGTCAGCTTTCTGTTTCTGAGACCAAATAATCTGACATGCACAATTTAAGGAGAAAGCATTTACACTGGGTTTTGATTTCAGACCATGGCTTGCTGATCTCATGGCAGAATGCACAATGTGGTGTAGGTGAAAGCCATTGATTGACAAACAGCTCACCTTGTGGTGACCAGAAGAAGAGAGAGGAAGGGCCAGCAGCAGCCACATGCTGCTCTGGGTCACACTGCCTGGACTCACCTCTTTTAACAGGCCTTGTCTTCCAAAGGCACACCTAGTTGTAAACACACCAATGGCTTAATCATTGATGAGCATGGTGGAGCACCTCTGTAATTCATTCATATACTAAAAGCCCACCTTGAAATCCATGAGATTTTTCTGGGATAGCTTATCTATATCTATCTATCTGTTTGTTATTATGTATTTTGTGCAGGGTCTCACTATGCAGCTTGGATTCAACCTCCTCATGCTTTCAAGGCTCCTGGTGCTGGGACACAGCCCAGAGTCAGTCACTGGCTCAGTACAGTGGGTCAGAAGGCTGGCCCAGCATATGGTGCCAGGAATTGAACACCAGTCCTGCACTTGCCTAATCAGCCACTTGGTCTGCTCTGGTTTGTAGCATGCTTTCAAAGGTGTGTTGCCATCAACATAGGTTCTTTTACTCAATTGTAACACCATCATTTTAGAACATTTTCATCACCCCCAAAGAAATGTAGTATTTATTAGTAATTAATCCTTCTAGTGCTTGCAAATTACTATCCATCTCCAACCACTCATTTCTCTTTCTTTCTTTCTTTCTTTCTTTCTTTCTTTCTTTCTTTCTTTCTTTCTTTCTTTCTTTCTTTCTTTCTCTCTCTCTTTCTTTCTTTCTTTCTTTCCCATATTTAGTACAGGGTCTACAGGGTCTCACTACACAGGTCAGACTTGTAATGATCCTTCTGTTTTCAGCCTTCCAAGTACTGGAATTATAGGCATATGTTACTACACCCACTCTCAGTCACTGACTCATTGTACCCTGAGAATAGGGCTAGCATGGCATGCCAGGGATCAAACCCTGGTCCCTGAGCCTGCCCGAGTAGGCACTTTAGTCTGCTAAGCTATCTGGTCAGCCCACCAATTTCTTTATAGCACCTACACTAATTTGCTATTTCTGGACATTTGCAATATGTCATCATTTGTGACTGGCTTTTTTCATTAGGCAGAAGTTTCTGAAGTTCACCACCACTTTCATGTGTATCAGTACTTCATTTTTTGTTGCTAAACTGTGTTCTGATGTATTAATATGCCAATTTACTTATCTTCTATGGTTTTGATGAATATTTTAATTATCTTTACCTTACATCTAATATGAATAGCTTGACTATGAGAATTTATTTGTAGTTTTGCATGAAGATGTATGTTGTCGTTACTCTTGGGCATATAGGTAGGAATAAAACTAGTATCCTGTAGTTACTACATTTAACACTCGAGGAAATAAAGTTACTTCAATTTTCATAGTGAATGTGTATTGATCTTTGTTTTTAAATTTTATTGATGGAGTGCAGGCAATTACAGAATTTACATACTTGTAGGAGCCTGTAAATGTAGGGATCCATTGATCTTACTGTGAACGGTTCAACCCTGGGGAGACATGGTGGTAGGAATGAGAAAGATAGACAAGATGAAAAGTTGGGCTAGGTGGTCGTCAGTCTGCCTGATGGGCAAGACTAACACCACTCACACATAAAGGATCCTTTATTTATACTTCCACAAAGTTTGCATCCCATGACACAAGACTACCCAGCAACCGATAGCTGGCCTGAACAAGACAATGTTTTTCTCAACAGCATATTTTTCTTAGCACTGGGGTAGCTTTCTGCTACACACACTTGATCAAATTCCTGGCTTCCTGCGGCTCCCAACATATACTCACTATATTTGATTTAGAAGTGAACAAGAATCATCTTTTTCAAAGGACAAACAAGATACTGTGCTGGTCCAGAAAGGTTTTGATTTAGAAAGGGAGATGGATTGTGAGGTTTCAAGGTGTTAGAACTCTAGGAAAGAACAGTTAGAGGGAGAGTGTATATGTGCATTCAGGAAAAACATCTGGAAGAGATACAATATTGTCAACAGAAACAGGTAAGAGAACCAGGCAAGGAAGGAAGGTCTTGTAAAGAAAAGGTCTTCATACTTTAAGCATGAGCCAAGTAAAAGATACAAAAGTTTATAGAAAATCAAACAAGACAGGGTAACTGGACAGCCATTCTGGGAGGAAGTGCAGGTTCCTGAGAGCTTCTGGCCTTTGAAACAAGGTTCAAGGAAATTACTATACATTTATTTTCCCTTAATCCTGAAAGGAATAGAAAGGACACCAACCTGAAAATGTTTCAAAAATAAAACTAGCTACAGAAAAGTTGATCATTTTTAAAGCATTGAATGGGAAATATTATTTAAACTACCCTGTATTCCAACTATATTTAATATTTTAAAAATCATAAATATGTTCTAGAAGATTTGAAATATATTAACAAATAGAAAACAACCAATTGTAATCATAAAACTAGGTCCAGTCAATTCTAATATTTCTGAATCTCTGTATATGCCTTTTTATATTGTAGCTGCATATTTACTTAGAACTTTAAGTGCAGTCTCAAAATTTGAATGAAATTATGTAATTGTCTTAGCAATTTTTATACTATTATGTATTTCCCAGAAGTGAAAATTATAAAACTACCTAATTTTTAAAACCACCTAATATTTGGCTCTAAAGGAACAGAACAATTTATCCACTCCCGTATATGACCATCATGACAATTTTATCCTAATATGAACTGAAAATGTCTTGATATCACAAGTGGCACTTGGCATACATTACTGCTCATTAAAATTGTTTCCAACCAGATTAACCAAAATAAGTTTTAGGAAGAAAGCTATTTTTCAGAAGAAGAAGATACTTTAAGTATGTTTTTTGGAGCATTTAGAAAAAAAAAATCTCTGGCTATACCTTATAGGAGAGGCACTGACAAGGACGTTAAAGGCTGTCTTTGATTTCCTTAAAAAATGTAACAAGGAAAACATTATCAAAATATTAAAGGAAACCCAGATAAGATGAGGAAAACATGCTCATACTAATGCTTATGGACTTAATGTATATATAAGAAGTAGCGGTGGAGAACTATTGATTCAGAAATAAAAAGGAGAAATGAATGTGTGTAGTTGTTCCTAAAGTTCAACATTTAAAGAAAAATTTAAAAATTGTTTCTTGTTATAGAAGCATGTTACAAATTAGACTTCACCTTTATGAACATCTAGTTAACACTGTTAAAACACAATAATGTCAGACTCATGAAGGTAATATATGAATTTTCAACTTATTATGAATGTAGTGGACAGGAGTTTTCAAAAATAATTAAGAGTTTGACAATGTATATTAAGTAATTTTTCTTGCGTAACCATATCTGTTAATCTGAGGAACAGATTTGACGATAAAAATAGATAATGTATCAAACATTGTTAATCAGCTATTCTTGGTTTGAAAATCTGTAACACATGTACTGTTGTATGTTACACTGTTTCTGTCTTTGTTTCTGAGTTTTATTCTTGTTTTGTTTTTAATTTTAAAATTAAAATTGTATGAAGTTCAAAACCTTTTTTTAATCAAAGTTTGTACTTGTGGATCTAGTCTAAGGAAATTTATAGCCAATGAGACCAAAATTTCTGACCAAAGGTAAATCCTATGAGGGATTTTTACACTCTAAAATGCATTTTATTTAATTTTTGTTTTTCAATTTTATTACTTTACATAAGAAATAACAATGAAACAGTTTCAAGACACATTATTAGGACAGCTACAATAATTAATATAATGCATAATGCTCTCTTCATAGTAGTTGTTTAGGGTACAAGATGCTGACATGATAACTCTTCTAAACATTATTGGTACACAACTTTTTCTTCTCGTTGAGCTAAGAGAAAGTAGTTGTGTGTACACAACTACTTATGTATAGCCCATATATAGTTATATATAGTCCATAATAGTAACGAGTTATCAGCAGAATAGGCAATGTTGGAAGCTATTGACTTGAGCCCTTTGCAGCTCAGCATGCTAATCTGACTTTACTTTTTATGCCTCATGGTTAAAATTTTCTGCTGGACAGTTAAGGCCAAGTTAAAGCAAGGCTTATATAACAAAACAGGTAACTTTTTTTTTTTTTTTTTTTTTTTGTCTTCTTGAGACAGGATCTCACTATGCAGTTCAGCCACCACACCCGGCAAAACAGGTAACTTTTATGTCTGTCAATGTCAGTCAAATTCCCTCAGGATTTACCTTGAAACCATGTACAACATTTTATAGAACTCTTTTTTTTTTTTTTTTTTTTTTTTTTTTTTTTTTTTTTTTTTTTTTTTTTTTTTTTTTTTTTTTTTTTTTTTAGGATCCAACTCAGGACCTTGCACTTGCCAGGCAGGCACAAGTGCCCCTGAGCTATCTCCCCAAGCCTTTGTAGAACTTTTGTCATTGTCAGCCATCTGGATGAGTCACAGCAATGGCTTGACAAGTTTGCTCTCTGTGAAAAAGCCTGAGAAAATATTTTCTGTCTAGGTGACTCTCTTTAGGTATACAATTTATTGTCAGTCCCTTTCCTCTGTGGTCCCATAATCTCCTTGAACAGAAAATTTTAGACACTACTGAGTTATAGGATGTTGCAGTTCAGGTTTTCTTATATCCTAAGTCCTCACTACCTCACTTACCTTTCTCTCTCTCTCTCTCTCTCTCTCTCTCTCTCTCTCTCTCTCTCTCTCTCTCTCTCTTTCTCTCTCTCTTTCTAATTATAGCCTGCTCCACCTGCCCTGGAGGTGGAGGTAGTGCAGAATGTGGTGTCAGGGATTGAACTGCGGTTCCTGCGTTGCCTGAACTTTTCTAAATAGGCACCTTAGACCTCTGAACCATCTTGCCAGCCCCTCCTCACTGACCTGGAAGGGAAAGGGTCAAAATGTCAGTTATCCTTGTAGCCATTCTTTTTCTCTAATTTTTGTCTGCCAACTTATTGTTAACCCTCCAGAAGAAATGCTTAGTGATACTATTACTCTATAACATGGGTACTTGAGCTTAACATCACTGTCTTTCTGTGTATCAAATGCCTTAGACTTAAGGCATTAGGTGGAAAAAGTATTTTCCATTAATGATTAATATTCTAATAAATCCCTATAGAATGTGACAAAAAAAGTTACACATTTTTTCCCAGAAATGTAGAAATCTAACTGTATACAAAATTGTAGCAGGTCAATCCTGTGACATTTTTCCTTGTCTCTTATTGTCTTTTATTACCCTTTTTGGTATTTTTTTGTGTGCGTGTCTTTTTGAGACAGGGTCTTGCTATGCAGTTCAAGCTGGCCTTGAGCTCACTTTTGTATCCCAGGCTGGTCTCGAACTCACATCGATCCTCCTGCCTCAGCCTCCCAAGTGCTGGGATTACAGGCATGCACCACCACGCCTGGCCCTTTTTGGTATTTTTAAAACAGATATTTGCTTTAGAGAGAGTATAGCAATAATTGAAATTACATTAGAAGCAGCACACATCTTGAGGACCAGAATGTCAGGCATTCTAAACTTGGCTTTAGTATTACAAATTGCTATCCTCAGTGTCAAATACCTGTTGGAGAGTCTTAGGACCATTGTCTAATTCATCCAATATATAAGTGCATGGTTTTGCCTCTGCCATGTATCCAAACTTTTCTGCTTGCTGTCTCTTGATTGTTTAATCCTTTATTTCTTGATTTCCATTTAGCTATGTTATGCCTTTACATTTTTATTTCTTCTTTTGCGTTCTTACACTAGGGAGACTGTACAATATTTATACATGTAGTTCTGGTTTATTTCACCTATGAGTATATGTTCAAGAAACATTCACTTATATAGGAAGGCTTCAATTTACTTACTTACTTACTTACTTATTTATTTATTTATTTATTTATTTTGGAACAAGGGATTTAACTTAGGCCTTTGTGCTTGCCAGGCAAGTGCTTATTCTACTGAGCTATCACCCCTTCCCAGAGTGTATTATTCTTCATAGCTGAGTAATAGTCCTTTGCATAAAAAAACACATATTTTTTTTGACCATTCTTCAGTTAATGGGCATTTCGTTTGTTTCCAAGATTTGCCTATCACAAATTGTGTTGCTATAAGCATAGGTGGACAAACATCATTATGATATGATGTTTTCAGTTCTTCTGGGAAAATTCCCTGTAGGGGGAATAGAATCTCCAGACCTAGATTTTTAGGAGTATCCTCACTAATTTCCATAATGATTGTACCAGTCTGCATTTCCACAAGCTTTGGAGAAGTGTTCCTTTATTCCTATAGCCTCTCCAACATTTGTTGTTGGTTGATTTCTTTATGATAGCCATTCTTTCTGGGGTGAGATGGTACCTAAGTGTTGTTTTAATTTGCCTTTCATGCATGGCTAGTGATGTGGAAAATTTATGCATTTATAAGCTCCTAGTATTTCCTTCTTTGAGAAATGGGCATCTTGGATGCCCACTTGGCTCTTTGAATTTTGGGATCCTAATTCTTTTATTTTTTAGTTCTTTGTAAATTCTACATAGAAGACCTTTGTCTGAATACTTATTAGTTAAGATCTTTTTGAAATTTATGTGCCATATTTTCATTTGTTTTTAATTGCTTTTAACATAAAAAAACTTCTCAGAAAGAGGAGGTCTCAGTTTTTGGTTCAAGTGTTACACATGCATTTTGATTTTTATACATGTACTGTTTACCTACACTGATGTCTTCATGATTTCCTCCCACTGTCTCTTCCAGTAGGTTTAGTTTTTATGTTTTAATATTTAGATCTTTAATCCATTTTGACTCTAGTATAGTGGACGGTGATAGAATTTGGTCAAGTTTTAGTTTTCAGTATGTAGAGAGCTAGATTTTCCAGCACGATTTGTTAAGGAGGCTATCTTTCTTCCAGTAAACATATTGGGCTCCTTTTTCAAAGATAAGGTGGCTGATTGTGCTTGTACTTGCTTCTGCGTCTTCTAATCTATTCCACTGATTCTCAGCCCTATATGTATATTTTTTGCCAGTACTGATCGCTGTATGTTTGTAGTATAATTTTACATTAGGAATTATAATGTCTCCAGCCTTATTTTTGTTGCCCAGGATTGTCTTTGCTATTCTAGATCTTTTCTGATTCCAAATAAATTTTAGGAATGATTTCTTCAGGTCTGTGAGATATGTTGATGGTATTTTGATAGGGATTGCATTAAATCTGTATAACAATTTTGGGGGGCTTAGCAGGATGGCTCAGTGGTCTAAAGCACCTGCTTAGGAAAGCTTAGGTGGCTGCAGGGACCACCGTTTGATCCCTGGCGCCACGTGCTGCTCCAGCCCTGCCCTCAGGGAGAGTGAGCCAGCCATATCAATAAATAAACAAAAGTTCTGAAACAAGAAAAATAAAATAAAATAAAATAAAATAAAATAATTAAAAACAAAAACAAAAACAAAACAAAACAAAACAAAAACAATTTGTCCATCTTCACTATGTTGGTCCTTTCTGTCCAGAAGCAGGGAATATCTTTGCATTTCCTGAAATCCTCTACAATCGCTTCTTTCAGAGTACTGTAGTTTTCATTAGAAAGACCATTTACTTCTTTAATTAGATTAAGTCCTAAGTATTTCATTTCCTGCAATGCTATTGTAAAAGGTATTGTTTCCCTAATTTCTCTCTCAGTGTGTTATCTAAGTAGAGGAATAATATTGACTTTTGTGTGTTGACTTTTATTTTGCTATGCTACTGAATTTGTGTATTAATTCTGGGAGCTTCTTGATGGAGCTTTTTTGAGTCTTCCAAGTAGACTATCATGTCATCTGAAAATAATCATAGTTCAACTTCTTTACCTATTCTCATTCCTTTTGTTTCTCTCTCTTGTCTAATGGCTCCACCTAATGATTCTACAACTACATTGAATCGAAATGGTGATAGAGGACATCCTTGAAAATGAAATACTTGCTTTTCCCCATTAAGAATTACATTATCCGTTGGATTGTAATAGATGCCTTTTATGAAATTGAGGTAGGTGCCATCTATTTCAACTTTCGGTAGTCCCTTGGACATGAATGCATATTGAACTTTGTCAAATGACTTTTCTGCATAAGTTGAGGTCATCATGTGCTTTTTGGATTTGGCTCTATTGATATAGTGTATTACATTTACAGATCTGTGTGTGTTGAACCATTCTTGCATTCCTGGGATCAATCCTACCTGGTAATGATCTTATTGAGTTGCTGTATTCTATTTGCTAGGATTTTCTTGATAATTTTTTCTTCTATGTTCATGAGATAGATTGACCTGTACCTTTCTTTTTTAGTTGTGTCTTTCTAGTTTTGGTGTCAGAATACTACTTGCCTCCAGGAATGATTTTTGGAGGATTGCTTCCTTTTCAACTTCATTGAAGAATTTTGGGAGTATTGAGATTATATCTTCTGTAAATTTCTTGTAGAATTCAGTGGTTTATCAATCAGGACCTGGTATCTTCTTTGTCAATAGGTTTTTTATTATAGTTTGTGTTTCTTTAGCTGTTATTGAGTTATTGAGAGTTCTTATATCTTCTTGATTCAGTTTTGATGAATGGAACTTTTCCAGGAATCTATCCATTTCATCTGTGTGTTCAATTCTGTGAGTGTAAAGATTCTGAAAGCAGATATAAATGATCTTTGGAATCTCCACTGGGTCTGTGGTAATCCCACCCCTTTCATTCTTTATTGCTTGAATCTTAATTTTTCTTTCCTTTTTTGTTGAGGTTAGCTAGCAGCTTATCAATTTTATTTAATCTTTCACAGAACACAGCTTTTTGTTTCATTAATTCTTTGCATTTTTTTTTTTTTGGTCTTAATTGAATTAATTTCTGCTCTAATCTGTATAATTTTTTCCCATCTTTGATCTTTCAGTTTGGTTTACTCTTCCTTTTCTAGATAATTTATGTGTAGCATTAGAGTATTTACTCATTCCCATTCTGTTTTCTTAATGTATGTGTTCTCAATTATAAATTTTCCTCTCAGAACTGCTTTCATTGCATCTCATAAATTATGATAAATAGTTGTTTGAAATTTCATTAAATTGTAGATATTATTTAATTTCTTGTTTAAGTTCATCTGTAAGCCACTAGTTGATTAGGAGGGTATTGTTTAATTTCCATGTATTTCTGGATTTCTTGCGGTTTCTTTTGTCATTTATTTCCAGTTTAATTGTACTATGGTCACGAAACACATAGAATTTCTGTTTTCTTGAAAGTATTTCATATGGACTATGGGAGCAGTATGTGATCTATTTTGGAAAATGTCCCATGTGCAGCTGAAAAAAAGTGTATTCTGAAGTTACAGGGTGGAATATTCTGTATATGTCCAGTTTTTCAATGTTCAGATCTCCACTCATTTGCTCACCTTCAGTCCACTTGACCTATCTTTTTGGGTTTAATTGGTGTTAATGTCTTCTGTTAAGAGTATGATATTGGATATTCGATTTTTCATGTCCATTAAGATTTGTCTTATATAGCTCGGTGCTTCTGTGTTGGGTGCAGACATATTTATGTGTGTTACCTCTTCCTCTTCAATTTTTCCCCCAACCCGTCTGTAGTGGTTTTTTTTTTTTGTTTGTTTGTTTGTTTCATTTGATCAATCTTGGTTTGAAGACAGGATTGCTAACCCTGCTTTTTTTTCTGAGGTGCTGGGGCATGTAGTATTGTTTTCCATCCTTTCACTTGAAGCCTAGGAATTTCTTTATGAGTTAAGTGTATTTCTTATATATAGCATAATGTTGGATTTTGCTTCTTAGTCCACTCTGCCATTCTATTTCTTTTAATTGGAGTTCAAATCCAGTGACATTGAAGGCTAAAATAGAAATGTATTGATTTATGATTGACATGGTTTTTACCTACTATTGTTTATCTCTTTCTCTCCTGTGTTTAATCTGTTGCTTGATTTGTTGCATTCTTTCTGTTCTCATTCATGGGGTTTGGGGTATTTTTGTCCCTCTCTAAACTATTTTTTAGCAGTCTGTGTAGGGTTGCTTTTGACTTCATGAAATTCTGTAGCTGCTCTTTGTCATGGAAATATTTCACTTCTTCATCCTTCAAAAAGAGTTTTGCGGGGTATAGCAGTCTGGACTGGAATTTGTTTTCATGGAGGACTTGAAGCACTCTGCTCCATGCTCTTCTTGACTTCATGGTTTGTGAAGAGAAATCTGCTGTTTTTCTGATGTGTCTTCCTTTAAATGTGATGTGTTTCTTTTCTCTAGTGTGTTTTGCTATGTTATTCATCTGCTGGATTTCTGGGATCTTGACTATTATATGTCTGGGTGTGTTTTAGGTTGGGTTTATGTTATTTGGAGTTCTGTATGATTCAGTTTCTGAATGTCAGATCATTTTTTCATGTTTGGGAAGCTTTCTGCTATTACTTCTGCCCATAGTCTTTTTATATCATCTGTACTGACTCCTCCTTTCCTGTTGATGCCTATTAGTCTCACATTGTTCGTTTTTGCATGACTTGCAGATGCTGAATTATTTTTTCCTGTATCCTAGTTGTTTTTAAAAGATCCTTTCTTACCTTTTCACTAGCTGCGATGGTGTCTTCAAGATCTGAAACTTTAGCTTCACTTTCACTTATATGATGTTGTCAGCTTGTGATTGAGATTTTATTTTCCTATATATTTATTTGAAACTGCTTCATGTAATTATTTCTTTTTCTATATTGCTCATTCAAGGATTCCATCATTTTTCTATTCTCTTCTAATTTTTTTATCAATGTCTTCTTTAGAAGAATTTATAAATTATTTCATTGTAGTTATTCTTTCTTTTTCTACTTCAGAGATTATTTCTAGTCTAATTTCCTCTCTACCTTTCTGCAGTTATTCCATTACTTTAGATGCTATTAATTCAGCGGTGCATTTTATTTTACCTCAGAGTTTATTTCTGGTCTGATTTCCTCTATGCTTTTCTACCTTTTTGTTTGTATGTTTGTTTTACTTCAGACACTATTAATTTAGAGATTTCTTTTTTTACTTCAGGGGTTATTTCTGATTTAATTTCCTCTATACTTTTGTGTATTTGTTTCTTTACTTCTGATGTTATTAATTCAGATATTTCAGCCATATGATTCCCATTTTCTTATATGCTAGTGTCTCCTGCATTTGTTTTTGTGAGCTCGGCTCCTGAGATTGCATCTTTCTCCTTCTCTTTGTCATTTTTGTATAGCACTGTCCCTGACCTTTGGTGTAGAACTTTGGTGAAGTTATGCTGTTAGTGCCTGTTGAAATTTGGGTCTGGATGTACCATTTTTTATCTTCTCCAAATGTCCCTGGCTGGCTCTGGCTGCTGTGCTAAGCTTCTTCCTTCTGGAGCCCATAGAATTGAATCTTCTGTGCTCCTCTGGCAAGATGTTCAGCTCCTGGATTAGCTGGGAGTGTCTGGCTCACCTCTCTGAAGGGAATTTTGTTGCAGAGTTCCACAGCAAATGCCAGGTCTGGGGTCTGGATGGAGATGTTCCAGTCGCACGGGTGTGCAGATTAGAAGTTTCTACCTACATGTATGCCAGTCCATGGATCTGGGCAGGGAAGAAGTCCTGGTGGCAAGGCATGCAGGGCAAGCATTCCTACTTGTGTACATGATGGTCACAGGGTCTGGGTCGGAAAGAAGTTCTGGTGGCATGGACTTTCATCACAACAAGATATTAAGTAGATCATGGAATATATACATACACATAATGATTCATTGCTTCATTAAAAATGTTATTACATGAGCTAATTCATATTAGATATGTTAAAGTCAAACCATAAAACTATACATTATAATCAGTTATGGATTTAAAAAATTTAAACAGGAAGATAAAAAGAAAATGTATTTCTTACATTAATATTTGTTTCCTCTCACACATAAGCTACAACTGAAATTTTTGTTTCTTAAGTTGTATTTTAATCCTAGCAATGTGATTTGAGCATTTCATACATGGAAATTCCCAAAGGAAATATCTAGAAGGGAATTGAGAATATCTGTTTCCTGCCTTTTCTTAAAGTTAGAAGGTGCTGGATTGTCATGCACCCCAAGCATAAGGCATTCATATCTGAAAACCCACCTCCTCATCAAAAGGCAAGGGACATTGCCTTCCTAACATGATATCTCTACCTCAGTTGGGAGGCTGCAATTCTGAGGAGAACTGGTTAGAGGAAGGCTTAAAGTATGTAACCGATAACCGAGAGACTTGAGAAAGGAGCATCAGTCACATTATCTTACAGCAGCCAGTTTTGCACTCCTCACTGCTCATATTGCTTGGGTGTCTGTTTGTCTATGTCTCAATCTGTACACATGAGTTCCTTGTGCCTTCTGTCCATGGCCTCGCTCATCACCCCAACCTCCAAGCATTCTTCCACACATAGTAGGCCTTCAATAAATGTTTTCTAAAATTCACAAAAAACCCCCATAAAAATAGATTTTGTGGCAAAGAAAACAACACATTTTGGGTGTTACTATGGTTGCACTGGGGATGTGTATACCTTTTATGGCTTGTCCTTGCTTTGGCTAGAATCCCTAGTTCTTTGAGCTTTATAGCATTCATTATAAATTCCATCTGGATGGTAACTTGGCTAAGCTTCTTGGCCTTGAGATTTTAATTGATGCTATGCTTATTGGAATGTGAAAATATGAGTTCGTATCTTTATGATTCTCTTCTATGCCTGTACAATTTACAAATAGTTTGGTGCCTCCATAGACTCTCAGTGATTCTTTATTGGTTTTTACAGAAATGAAATCCAGATGCCCCAAGGACAGGTCTATAAAGTAGCTGTCAGAGGTTATACAGCACTGATGTCTTGAGCAGCCTGTTGTCTTATATGAAAGTGTTGCTGTAGGTGCTATGAAGAAAACCCTTGTGTGGCTGCAGGGGGAGTTATAGATGACCTACACCTAGCTTTCTAGGCTGCCCTTTCATAAAGGGACTCCAGTCCATCTCAAATGTAGTGCCACCTGTTCACACATAGTCTTTCAAAACTCTGTCCAGCTGGTTGGATTTTATATTCCATTCTGTAGTGAGGAACACATACTGTTGGTATTAGAGAAGCAAATGTGTGTTTTCTGAGTTAGAGCTATAATGCACCTAGCTTCATCCATTTACTGAACTTATGTCCATTGAGTTCTACTTTGTGGTCATCGCTAAGGGTCCACTCAGATAAGTGAAACTAAAAGGGTCTCATGGAGGTTTTACTATAGAGTCAGTGAGATCAGCCTACACGCAATAACTTTACACTAGAATCAGTGCTGGTCAGTCAGGAAGAGTGTCTTAGCTGCTTTCTCATCACTGGAATAAGATACCTAAACCCCTAATTTAAAAGAGGAGAGGTTCATTTTAGCTTACTTTTCAATCTTATGTTGGCTGTTTTTAATGCAAAACAGCCTGACGCAGTAGTAAGATAGAGGAATAGCTGCTCACCTCATGAAAGACAGAAAGCATAGTCAGGTAGGGAGATAAATCCTTCTGGCCACACTTCCATAGATCTTCCTCTTCTGAGCAGATACCACCTCCAAACAGCAAGCCACATATAGGCCTTCATAATCCAATGACCTTGCAGCATCCCCATCTAGCAGAACCTGTGATTTTAGTGAACATCTTAACGTAAAGTCAGGACAGGACAAATTGAGGGCCTGAAGAAAATAGTAATGTATCTTACACTGGGCAATTCTGAAGGTGAAATTCAATGAATGTTGCACTGAATGTAAATCAAAATTTTAGATAAAGGTCATCTAAGAAAGACCCCTAAGAATGCCATTAAAATCTGCAGATATGTCCTGTCAAGTCTGATAACAATATTTCCTTTGCTTAGGTAATGAATGATTTTGCTGCCTTTGTGTAACTGATAGTCCTACAGTGTGACTCGAGGTTCTCAAGGTGTCTAACAATTCATGATGTCACCCTGCCATCCAATCACTGCAGGGATCCGTAAATAAAGGGATCGGTTGATCTTACCGTGAACAGTTCAACCCTGGGTAGACAGGGCGGTAGGAATGAGAAAGACAGATAAGATGAACAGCTGGGCTAGGTGATCGTCAGTCTGCCTGATGGGCAAGACTAACTCAACACACACAGAAAGGATCTTTTATTTATACTTTTTACAAAGTTTGCATCCTATGACACAAGGCTATCCAGAAACCAATAGCTGGCCTAGATTAGACAAGATGTTTTTCTCAACAGGATGTTTTTCTCAGCACTGGGGTAGCTTTCTGTTCCAGGCATGGAGGCCCAGTCCCACCTACACATACTTGATCAAATTCCTGACTTCCTGTGGCTCCCAAAATATCCCCCTTTTTATATTGTTTTGTCGAAGATGGATGTTTCATTGCAGTTGGAGAAGCTGTATTTGGAAAAATCTTTAAAGGACCCTTCTTACTTGATGTCAGTCCAATGATTGTAGGTACTTGAATTCAATGTAACTAACCCTATATAGTCCAACAGTCCACAATAGTAGTGTTTTTAGCATAGCTGATAATTGTCAGTTGTAGTTCACTTGAGCCTTTTACAGCTTAGCCTATTAGTATGACATTACTTTTATACCTCATGTACACTCTTCTGCTGGATGGCTAAGACCAAGTTAAAGCAAGACCTGTGTAAATGCAAGTATAATTTTTATCTGACAAGGTCAGTCCAATCTCAGGATTTATCTTGGAACCATGTATAACACTTTGTAGACCTTCTGTCGGTGTCAACTATCAGCATGAGTCACTGCCATTGCTTGACCAATTTGCTCTCTCTGAGAGCCTGATTGTTTCTCTCTAGGTGACTCTCCTCAGGCACACTATATGTCGATCACTTTTCTCTGTGACTCCATGGTTTTTTTGTCACAGCAGAAGTTCTCTTACGTCCTGAGTCTTTACTGACCTTGAGGGGCTAGGGCCAAAATATTAGCTATCCTTGTAGACTATCTATCTCTCCATTTTCTGGTCTGCAATCGTTAGTTGTTAAATATCCAGGAGAGCAATTAATAACATGACTCTCTAACAGAGGCAGTAGCTTAACATTATTATTTATCTGAATGTTAAACATCTAACAAACAATAGTTACACATTTTTACACAAAATTTTTGAAATCAAATCACATACGAACGACACACACATAGACAACAACGCAGTACACACAAATGGCCATTTTTACAAAATTATGAGTGTACTCGACTATATATATCTGGCCAGATTAACTTATATTAACTCTATTGTAATTTTTTTTATAATAGTAACTAGACTAGTCAGATTTTGTTGTCAATAAGCAGAGATCTCTTATCAGAAAATTTTTGAAAAAAATCTCTCATCTCTAAATAACATCTATGCTATCTATTTAGTAAAATTTAGCCCTATTTATATATTTTACTATCTATTTAGACCTTAGATGTCTATTTTGTCAGTTCCTTTAACAGATCCCTGGTTGGATCTGGCCTCCTAGTTGTTTACTTCTTTTCCAGGTCTGGCTTCATGATATAGCCTAAAAGCCTGTTCTGGTACCCAAATAGGTCATTCAGCATTCTCTGGAAACACACAAGTATATTCTCTCTCCCATTAGCAGTGGACTGGATCCCTTCCATTATCCAGTATGGAAATTTCTCCAAAGGACTCTTTCCAGCTGTTTTATATGTATTTGATGGAATTCCTTTTTTTGCTGCTGTATGTCCATCTTTTATAGGACTTAAAAGTTAATAGTGTCTTACATGGGGCCGGTGGGATGGCTCAGTGGTCTAAAGTGCCTCCTTGGGAAAGCTTGGGTGGCTTCAGGGACCGCGGTTCGATCCCCGATCCCCGGCACCACAAGCTGCGTCAGCCCTGCCTTCAGGGCGGGCTGAGCCGGCCATAAAAATGAGTGAATAAACAAACAAAGGTTTTGAAACAATAAATAAATAAATAAATAAATAAATAAATAAATAAATAAATAAAAATAGTGTCTTACACATGAATAACATTGTTTAATTTGTTGTTGAAGGCCAATTATTGAGCTATTATTTTGATAGCTTACCTGTCACTGACAATCTTCTCAGTAGCTTGTAACAAACCTGCTGCACAATCTTGGAAAGATTAGTTAAGGAGTTTTCTCTAGGCCCTAAAGGTAGAGCTCTTAGTTTGTTACATAGTTGCAATGTAAAGGTCAGTTAATTGTGCTAGCAAAGGTATCCTTTCCAATTAGCAAATCCTTTGTAATTGTTAAATTGTAAAACACATCTCCTATCTGTTTCCTGCTGTCTGTATGTTCTTTCCACAATAGTCTACTCCATTTAAACCTGTTTTAGGCATTTCTTTCAACTCATTTAGGGCCACAGTCTGTTGTTGCATTTCCACTAAACTCAAGGTGAAGGGAGCAGCAGGGCCATAAGTACCAATAGCTTGCGTTAATTATTTTAAGATTTTTAAAGGATAGGAATTTATGAAGACCAAGAATTTAGTTTCATTCTGTGACTCAGTGAAATTTTCCTCAGCTGCCTTGGTCAGGATCGCATCTTGTAACTCCTTAAAATCCACTGAGTGTTTCAGTTTTCCCCAGGTATTAACCATAGACATTATCTTGAGACTAACAGATTTGAGATGCCAGCAACATGAATAGCTAACTCCAAGGCCACAGGCTACCATATTCATGACACCCCTACATAGCACCAGGCACATAGAACTGTAGTTAGTGGTATGCACCAACCTCTGTGGCTGGATCATGCAAACAGATCTGCAGGTGGCTGAGGAATCCCAGCTGGGTATGCCTAAGACCAGAGCACAGAAGCCTCCTGAAGCCCAGTTTGTGCCCCTACCCCTGGCAGCGCTGTGCTGCTTGGAATCAACTACCTGTGATTTAAAAGAATGTTTTCTTTTGTCATCTAATTGAGTAAAGCTAGAGGGTTTAAGTAGGTAGCTGCTTTACATTTACTCTATACTCCTTCTCCCATTTGGGACTTGATTTTAAAACAGTTCTCCACACTAAGTCCTTTATGATAATCTTAGAATGTAACACAAATACAAACCCCCCAAAAACAACAAACATGTTTATGTACATCTATATATACCTATCAATACCTATGGCTCTTGAAACTGTGTGTCCCATTGTTAATGCAATCAAATCGGTTTCATTTTTCTAAATCCTCTTTCTCTCTTCTTGCTTTGTTACCACTCTGGCCCTAGTGAGTCCCTCCTGGCCCTCGTGAGACCCTCCTGGCCCTAGCAAGCCCCTTTCCTAAGTTTTACACCTAGTAGGCCAGCACCAATGCACACCAGTGCGGACTAATGCTGGCTCTGATCCCCCCCCCCGCTCTGTGTGCTTTTTGGAAGTGTTTCCTCCACCCACACTTACCTCACACTGGGATCCCTGTTCAGGCACCAAAGGTAGGGATCTGTAAATGTAGGGATCTGTTGATCTTACTGTGAACGGTTCAACCCTGGGGAGACAGGGCGGTAGGAATGAGAAAGATAGATAAGATGAAAAGTTGGGCTAGGTGGTCGTCAGTCTGCCTGATGGGGCAGACTAACTCAACACACACAGAATCGATCCTTTATTTATACTTTTGCAAAGTTTGCATCCTATGACACAAGGCTGCCCAGCAACTGTCTTAGTTACTTTTTGCTCATTTCTGGGACAAATACCCGACACTCAAAATGAAGGAAGGAAAGGTTTATTTAGCTCACAGTTACTGGAGGTTTCAGTCCATATTCGGTTGGCCCAAGGCTGAGTGGAACAGAGCAGAGAGCATCCAGTTCATGGCGGTGGAACAGCAACAAAATGGTGGCAGAAGTAGCCAACCAAACACGGCAGCAAAGCAACAGCTAGAGCTCCAGTCTGTCTCTCTGTCTCTCTTTATATTACATTCAGGCTCTCCGCCTTAGCTCCCGCCCTAGGCTACACCCATAATCCCAGAAGTACTTCCACCCATAATCCCATCAGTACTAAAACCCATAATCCCAGGGATCATGGATCAAGCCTCAAACTCTAGAAGTCCCCACCCAATGACTCCATGAGGCTTTGGGGGGACAGCTAGACATAAACCATAGCAACCAATAGCTGGTCTGAACCAGACAAGATGTTTTTCTCAACAGGATGTTTTTCTCAGCACTGGAGTAGCTTTCTGCTCCAGGCAGGGAGGCCCAGTCCCACCAAAACACACTTGATCAAATTCCTGGCTTCCTGCAGCTTCCAACAAATTATGTGCTAAATTTTCCTTTCTACTTCCCCTCTTATCTTTAAAGGCCCTAAAATCCCACTGGGTAGGGCTCTGACTCTTTAAGAGAGAACCTAGTCGGAAGACCACTGGCATAATCAATGGCCTCGTAGACTTTCTTGATGCTGTCTCTTCCCATATTTGAGTTTTTTTTTTTTTTTTTCAGCACTGCTAGAAAGCACAAGGATTTGTCCAGAAATCTTCACATCTTTAATCCCACAGGAGGACTGTAATGTGCTCCTTCTGAGTCTAGTAGCATCCCACTATGGTTGGAATATAGTTCACTACTATATTGGTCAACTTTCCCATTATTAAACAGAATATTTGATACCTGAAATGTAAAGAAAGAATGTTTAAATTTGGTTCAGCAATTCAGTGGTTTTGGTCCATAGTTGGCTGGCTCCAGGGCAGGAGTGTCATGGCAAAAGGGTGTGGTGCAGAAAAGCTGCCCACTTTAAGCTGGCTGCAAAGTTCGACAGGGAAAACGTACTCAGAAGAGAAGCAAACTGAGAGTGACCATTTCAGTGGCCTGCCTCTTCCAGTGTGGTCCTGACCTACACATAGCATGCTCCCCCATGAACACTTGCATCTTAGTCTAGAGATGAGAAGAGCGCCCATGATTCCAATCACCTCTCCAGGAACTCTTAATCTATTCTTATCTTAATCCAATCTGCCTCTCCAGTTCAATAACTAATATGAACGAAAGCATATGTTTTGAAAGATTACTTAAAACAAAGATGGTGCTGTTCTAGGTAGTCAAAGTAAATGAGTGTTACAGAGATAGAGTTGAAACTGAAATCTATACTTGAAGATTCCAACTATACCATGACTTCATACTTTTTTGGACATCAAGAACTCCAATCGGGGGCCTGGCAGGATGGCTCAGTGGTCTAAAGCGCTTGCTTAGGAAAGCTTAGGTGGCTGCAGGGACCGTGGTTCGATCCCCGGCACCACATGCTGCACCAGCCCTGCCCTCAGGGCAGGCTGAGCCGGCCATAAAAATAAATAAACAAACAAACAAAAATTCTGAAACAAGAAAAGAAAAAAAAGAACTCCAAGCAAGTTTTTAAGTTGTGTATCTGAGGGACCTTTTGTCATTATACTTAGATATGTCCTAGATAGCTCAAATTTGTATTGATGCTAGGACTGGCTCTCACTATGCTGCCAAAGGCAGCCAATCATATCTATGTTTGCTTCTCACTCAGTTCCATCTATCAGTGATAGTTCCCCCAAGGCTACCTTATGAGTTTTATGGGTTCTATTTCTTGTTTCTCCTATTAAAAATCTTACTATTTTACTTTACTTCACTGGTATAAAGATAAATATACTAATATTACAATGTGAACACTTCTTTTCATCTAACTTCATTTTGTTCATCTGTTTAAATAAAATTAATACAGTTGCTAGGCCTCTAAAAATGTCAGGAACCTGACCTGCACCTTCTGAGTCTAGTAGATAAGATGGCCTTGACTCAGCATGAATTTATCTAAATTAGGCCATCCAGAAACTTGAAATTTGTTTTTAATAATTGTTTCTATCTATACATCTTAATCACCATCTTCCATAAAGTTTATCACTCAACTTTTTCCTGATGTTATTTATTCTGCATTTTCCCTGAATCCACTTTCACTTCCATGGCCTGAAAAACCATGGTGTCATAACTTGTCTCCCTGCGTCCTTTGTTGTATTTTACTCCTTTGTTATTATCCATGTTCTAAAATGATGCTTTGGAAACAAGCCTGTCATTCACAAGGCTTTAGGAGCATCTTCATCTTCTTAGGATAATAAAAAGCTAAGTCCATAGAAGCAGAGAACGGTATAGTGGTTACCAGAGGGGAAGGCAGGTGAGAGGGAAAACAGAGTAGTTAATGTGCTCAAAATCACAGCCAGATAGGAAGCATAAATTTTGGTGTCCCATTGCAGTGGGCAATGATACTGAACAACATTGCATTGTAAAATAAATGTTCTCAAATATACGGGTGATGGATAACCTAAATATATTGGGATGACAACACGTAATGTATAAATGTACCAAAACAGACACTGTACCCCCATAAAGATGTCCAGTTTTTATCTGTCAATTAAAGAAGCAATGGAAACATAATCTTAACATAACCTGCACATTCTTGGAAGAGCGACCCCTGTCTGCCTCATTAAACTTAGCACATAATATGCTCAGCCTTTCCCCCTCAGCCACATTGGGTTTCTCTCAATTCCTTGGATGCAGCTTTAGCTGTTACATCTTAGGGTCCTGGAATATATGATTTCTCCTGAAATTTCCTTTTTACTCCATGACATGTTCAATCAATTGCTAGTTAATTTCTGTAAGTGTCACTTGGTCAAGATTCCCTGACCTACTATGTAGTTTTGATGAAGAAACACATTTTCTTAGTAAACTGCGTTTCAATTGTGTAATGTTTTTAAAATCATATTTCAATATCTAATTGCACAAATGATAATTCAATACCTATTTCACCTTCCGGAGAGTAGGTACCATGTGATTTATCATTGTTAGAGTTCCCACTGTGCCTGCTACAAGTGAGTCCTCAATATGGGTCAATTCAAAGAATGAACAGATGGATAACAAATATGTGTTGCTATGTCCTCAAATATTTGATATTATCAAGTTCACAAAATTCATTTGAAAAGTATCCAATGCCAGGCATTCTAGTGGGCTCTGTACACAGAAGACATTCATAATCACCACCTTCATGGAGATTTTGGTAAATAATGAGACACACAGAAGTTAGGTTGATAAATTAATTGAATTCTCTCCAGTGGCATTTAGTGTTATGATGGAGTGAACATTTGCTTAGTTAGCTTTTGAAACCTGCCTGACTCATAATGAAGACATAGTTTAGGTGGTAGAAGAATCTAATTCTTATGGTTGGAGTACATTTCTTTTTCCTTACCTTGAAACAAGAACTTTGCCATTCTTGGTGCAAAATCGCAAAGAGTTGTGTATCTGATGCTCTCTCTACTGGTCACATAGACACACTGAGTTCATGTTCCATAGCCTGCACACTTGATTGCTCTGAACAGAAGTTGAGAAGGAGGGATAAAGCTTTTGATCCTTTGTATTGGGATTCTTCTACTTTGTCAATTTGGATACCATTCTGATCGTGAAGCTGTTGTGTTTGAATTATCTGTTTATTTAAGTAGGGTGAAGCTCAGGGAAAGGATAAATTTAATCCCTAAAAAATAGACACAACTATTGATGGACTTGTCACATGGCCAAACTGTTGTGAAAGCCTACCAACGACATGGTCTCCATGACTGAAGTGTTGGGTCCCTCTTCTGTCAAAACCTACAGGTGAGAAAGTGGCTGCACATAGCTGGAAAGCCTCACAAATATGAGTCAGCCCCAAAACTTTGAATGGGGGAGGATTTAGCACACAGGGAAAAGTTTTTATTACTCACCTTGAATCCAATAGTAACCCTGCTTTATTTCATGTATGGATCTGACACAAAAATTTGAAAGGATAGCCTCCTTGAATTGCTGATGCAACACTGACCCAGTGAAATGATCAATCTAACACATATGGAAAATTTTCTTAGTGAAACTATTCAATCAAAAGATTAGTGATGTTTCTGCTTTACCTTTCCCAGTGTGAATTGACTCACAGACAACTCTTAATTAATTGTGCACAAATATTAATCACAGTGTGACTTATACAGAGCAAAGAATTTACCACAATTTATGCGATTCCTAGTGAGTACTTTCTTCTCTTCACCAGAAAGAAGACTATCAAAAGCTTTTTCTGGGCTGGCCAAATAGCTCGGCAGATTAAAGTGCGTGCAAGTAGGCACAAGGGAACCTGCAAACAGGTTCCATCAGGCCTTGCGCCCACGGGTGCACTGAGATAGAAATTGAGACTGGGAAGTGGCAGTGCCCACATGTTATCCCAGCTCTAGGGAGGCTGTGAAGAGGTCGTTTACTACAAGTCTGATCTAGTAGTGAGACCCTGAACACCCCATATACCCTTCCCTAAAATACACAGAAAAAAAAAGCTTTTTCCCACCAGCTCCACTTTTGTTCAGTAAAACACAGAGTCCTAGTTCAATGGTTGAATTTGAGGAATGGAATCATTAGATACACAGTTCTTCACTACTGCCTATATTCAGATGTCTATGCAATAATAATAGTGATCTGCAAAAAGACACTAGCATAAAAGTAGGTAAATGTAAAATAATCTTACACAGATACATGAGTTATAAGATGAGAGCTCAAAGGTAATCATCATTGTTTCAATTCTTTGGCCGTTTTCTCGTCCTAACTTCTTACATGTCTCTTTTTTAATTTTATTAATTTTAACAAGAAAGAAATAATAATGAGACAATTTCAGAACCCATCAGTAGGACAGCCACAATAATGATTACAATGCTTGTTGCTGCCTTCATAGCAGTTGTTCAGAGTATAATGAGTTGTAAAAGGCGTCTTACTTATCTCTTGCTCCCAATTTCGCTTGCATGTATCTGGTAACATGAACACCTAGTTGGAAGAAAATACTATGTGCTATGATAAATACTGTGAAATTCATAATATTTTGTTAAGTTAAATTCTGTATTACTTGTAATTTTTATGTTTCAATACCATTTTGTATTCTATTAAAAATAGTAATTAGGGAAAATCAAAACTATCACAGAGAAGCAAGGTACTATAGTGTGAAGATTTGTCCTTTGGAGCTGGAAAAAATTAGAATGCAAACTACTACTAGTGTTGCTGGGTGACGTTGGGCAATTTATTTATTTATTTATTTATTTATTTATTTATTTATTTATTTATTTTGGGCTTTAAACAATTTATTTAACTGAAATGGACTTACATTTGTTTCTTAAGTGACTTCCATTTATTTGGGTACATCTTTTCCCAATGGTGATTTACAAGATCTTCAAGCCAATATAAATATTTTATAAATATTTGGGTATGTACCTACACAATACCTCAGCAATACTTTTCAGCAAGAAAACACTGAAGAGTAAAGACCAGACACAATTACTCACTACAGTGAAAATCTGCTGAGATATGTTTGAGGTAAGAAGGCACCACACACCTCTTCAACTCAGAAAATCAGCCTTACAACACAGGGCAATTTTATTTTTATACAGGACCTAGAACACTTAAGCTGTCAATTAGGTGGTGAATGGCAGAACTACATCCCAGTTTATGCCATGAATTCATAGCAAATAGGTTCCAACAACTCAGGTTCCTTCCCATTGGTCCTCACAAAATGCGCTTCTCTGGGAAGAGCAGGCTGGCGCTTCAGTTGAGCCCAAGTACCTTTCTCTTTGGCTTCTTTCTTTTTCTGATCATTTTCCTTGACATGTTTCAGGAAGCTATCACGACTTTTTGAATGTTTAATATGCTTAATACGTACATTAATCCTCTTGGCAAGTATCTTGCCCTTAACTTGCTTGTTTACAACAATGCCAACAGTGTGCTGGGTAACATTGCAGACTCTTCCTGTTTTGCCATGGTAACATTTGTGAGGCATTCCTTTTTGCACAGTACCCATTCCCTTGATGTCTACAACGTCACCCTTTCTGTAGATTCGCATGTATGTGGCCAAAGGAACCACACCATGTTTTCTAAAGGGCCTGGAGAACATATACCAGGTTCCCCTCCTCTTGCCCTTTGTGTTAGTCATTTTGACAAATTACTAGAAGATGGCGGTTCCGGCCGAAAGGTGACGTTGGGCAATTTAATGTATTACTTAGAGTCTCAGCTATTTTTCCTATAAATTTGAGATAGTAAAATCTGCTAACAGGCTACTCAGTGAGAGTCCTTTGCCCTTTCTCAAAAAGCCTCTTGAAAGGGACATTGAGTCTTCACTCATCCTTTCCTTATTTCTTACAAGAGGGGAACCATTTCTAAAATGATTGCTTAGCTTTGGATAATTATTGGTCCAGAAGGAGTCATTGTTCATTACGATGGCGAAGAGCATGTATCAGCATATTTGCCTTGGAAAATGTCTGAATAATGCAGTCTGCTGGGAGACAATATCCAAGATGGGGCTGCGGGAATTCAGGTTGTAATGCCTGCTGAGTCTCTTAGAACCCCAGGATCCAACCCAGATTCACTAAAGTGTACTACATGGCAGTTATCATCACTATCCCCTTTCAATAACATGTTGTTTTTCTCTGATTCTTTATCTGCAAAGCATGGAACATAACAGTACCTATTTTGAAGGTTCTGGTAGGATAAACTGAGTAAAACCAGTTGAAGGATTTAGAAGAATTCCTGATATAAGGCCAGAAATCTGTACAGATTGGATGATGAGACTTGAGAAGTGTTATTATAATCCCCATTCCATAGATGAGGACCTAGGAGACCAGAGAGATTATGCTACAGACAGTGGGTAGTAGACCACTATTTAAACCAAGGCCAAACAGTATAACTTGAGTCAAATCTTGTATGTGTCTTAATGGAGAGGCCATAGAAGAGATATAGACTCTCTAAAAATTTCCATCTCCAGTTTTCTGTTTCATACTTGAAAAAAAGAGGAGGAAATGGGTGCTTTAACCTTGATTAACACCGTGTGACATCTGAAGATTGATTTCCGCATTTAAGTGAAATCAGTTTTCAAAGGATGCAAAAACTGAGTGAGTCATAGCAGAGAACTGAACCAGAGAAATGGCAGTGTTGATATCTGGAATAAATACTGTCTAGTTTCTTCTAAACTCCATTTCTATCAATCAAACAGGAAGTTTGTTCTTATGTGAAAATGAGAGGAAGAAGAAATTTGGAGAAATAAAGAATTATGAAAAAGCCACCATGTCTTTCTGGACAGGAATGAAATATCTCCTGCAATAAAAGAACCAGTAAATTGTTCTTTTGAAAACATGCTTTCAAGTCACCAGTATGAAGGTATTCATCAGAGGGAAATCCAAGCACCATGTTCTGGCCTTGCACCCCAGAGATGTAGCTTAACTACTGAGCAACAATCTTCCCTGAGCTTAGAAACGCACAGGGCACACTGTAGCCCTCAGATTTGCATTTTTTGTCCCTCCTACTCCTCAGAGTTGCACCCACTTTCCCTGTCTCTTGGCTGATTCCACGATTATAGAGCTCAGCCAAAGCAAAACTGTAATTGATATTTTTCTCTGAGCCAATTCCTGTGCAACTTGGTTAATCCTGCTCTACAATTTAAAAGTATAATGTGGGCCATATCAGGAGAGAAATTTTAATTTCAGCAGCAGTGCTTGATTCACACAGAACACGTGCTCTTTTGTATAAATAAGCAGGCCTTTTGACTTGGAAATAAGCTTATTTCCCTCACCCCTGGTCCTAGCAGACACATTTAGTGTGTTGAAATATGATGATTGTAGGGGTGAGATGCAAGTGTGACCCGCACTGCGGAGCCATCTTCTGTGCCTATAGGAGCTGAGTTCACACAGTTAAGGCACTATAAGGAAATTGATGCACATAATGTTAAATAGACTCTGCTCATCCTGCCAGATGGAAAGGTAATTCAAAGCGATTTCTAAGTTCCACCCTATAGATTTTATAGCAGGTTTCTGGTGTAAGCCATTACCCTTTTTACTCTTCTTTGTTCTTCTATGGTATATTGATGTAGCAGTCTGTGGCACCTAAGAAGCCCACAAGAATATGTTTAAAATAAGTATTCACATAAATAATGAATGGGTATTGTTATGTGTCAGTCCTATGCACGGAGGATATCACTGAAAACACTCCAGTGAGGCTGAGTTTAGCAAGATTCAAGCTAGCAGTCATAGAAAGGCAGTGGTTGCGTCTCAGAGGAGTCCTCAGTGGGGAGATGGAAGATCCTTGGTCTGCTGCTGGTGCCTAACAGGGTTGGTCCTCAAATTCACTTTCAGCAGCAACTCAGAGATAAGCATGTTTAAGGACTTGAGTCAGGCTAAACAAAGGCATGAAGACGTACCCATAAATTGGTCGCTATGCCATGAGTTTCGAGAAATATAGAGTGTGAGAAGGACACAGTCCCCCAGAGGTATGCTTTCCTGGTCTAAAAGCAACATGAGAAGCAAATTCTTTGTACTTTGCCTTGTGAACATGTCCACAAAGAGAGAAGAGTGTTAAATTTTCCTTAAATTTTTTTCATAAAAGTATAATATTGTATAGCCTCCACAATGATTTTTTTTTTATTTATGTTTAGTTTTTTTAAAGTTTATTGGTACAATTTGGGTATGTATAATGATCATTCATTATAGGGAATTCATGTCTGGGCCTGATATGTCTTGACTTCTGTTCTTTATCTCATTCCTGTGCCCTGCTTTCAAATTCCCTTCCTCTAGCCTAGTGGTTCTCAACCTTTCTAATGCCATGGCCCCCAAAATACAGTTCCTCATGTTGCAGTGACCCCTAACCAAAAAATAATTTCGATGGCTACTTCAAAATTGTAATTTTGCTACAGTTATGAATCAGAATGTAATTAACTGATATGCATTATGTATTCTCATTGCTACAAATCAAACATAATTTAAACATAGTGATTAATCACAAAAATAATATTTAATTATATGTTGAGAAATATTTATTACGAATTGCAACATACAACATTTCACCATGGCATAGCATGGGTTTAAATATGTATTTTCTGATGGCTTTAGGTGGCCCTTGTGTTTTGATTGTTCAACCCCCACTGGGGTTGCAACCCACAGGTTGAGAACCACTGCTCTACCCAGTCACAAAGCTATTTTCATTTTATGCTTCCTTTTTCATTTTTTTCCTTCTTTCCTTTTCTCTCCCTCCTCCCTAGTTTCTTTTTCACTTCAGAAAGACTATTAGCAACAATACTAAGGATGGCATAGATGTTAATAACAATAATCACAAAACATTCATGCTTATTTTATGTAGCATGTTCTAATCAAATGACTATGGAAGGTTGTGGAAGCTGATAGAGCTCTTTTCACCCCAACTCTGACTCCAACATTCATTTTTTTGTGGGGAGGGGAGGACTGGAGTTCAAACTCATGGCCTTGCACTTGCCAGGTAGGCACGTGTGCCCTGGAGCTATCTCCCCGCCCCTCCTTTTTTCCCCAACATTCTTGAAAACAAACATAATTATTTTCCTCTGAATATCTTTTAATCTGGATCTCTGTTTCAATGCTTCCCTTAGCTATGTTAATCTCATTAATGAAAACAATGTTGATACATGTCCTTGTTTGGCTCCCAAAGCTTCCTCTTCATTTTGGCTATGGAGATACTTGATCATTGCAGATGTTTAATTATTGGGAGCATAACTCTTAATATTTTATTTTATAGCTATATTCATAGAAGCCATATTGTTCTCAGAACTCCTAGTTACTGACTTCATTGGACTGGAAGATTTTCATTAAAAATATTTTTAAAGCTCTATTCCTAGCTTCACAGAGCATATACAGGCTGGGAATAAGAAATCCAAGAGACCAAGCATCAGTTGTTTGTAATCTTAAATATATATATATATATATATATATATATATAATATACATATCTATCATTATCTATCTATAATATATATATATATATATATGTGCATATGTATATGTAATGAAAAAAACCTTAATTTTATATGTACATTTTCAATCTTTGATATATCTCAGTGAAAAAGTCCCAGGCCCTTGTAATAAATAATATGTCCTAGACTTTTAAATAAATAAAAATAAATAAATAACTAAAAAGCTAATAAGCTCCAAATTCTAATAAGGAAAGTAGCATCTGAAGGCAGAATAGGAGCTTTCTGCCTTTGTCTCCCATACGAGCCTTACTTTTAATAACTGCAGTGGAGGAGAGCATCCATGAGCATCCAGGAGCCCAGGAGGAAAGTTCCAGAGCATAGTTAGTGTGGAAAAAATTTGAGGAATATGGGCTGTGGAGAGGGCAAGAAGAGCGGTTTCAGTCACCCACCTTGCAGCTGCCCTAAAGCAGCAGAGCTATGTGCTGAGAGAACCTCTTTCCTGGTTCATGACTTTTCCCTTGGGGGATAAAGGGAGCAACAAATAAATGCCTGGTTTCCCCAGTCCATGCAGGTTGCTACCTGGAGTTCATAACTTTCTTTCCCAGCAGGAATACTGAGACCATTAGCACTGGGAAGGGTGGGAAGACAGCAGGAGCAGAGAAAAGATGCTGGGATGCTACTCACTCAGGAGGCTCGTCCATGCGCCACTTGAGATACTTCAGGTGTGGACTCCCAGATGGTCCACAGGTACCCAAATGGGCCATGTACCTCGCTCCTCTCCTTGGGCCAGCTCTCTGACCACACCAGATGGACAGTGAGTGCAGGCACCTGACAGACAGCTGGCTTCACTGTAGGATCAGGTGAAGGTGCACAAGCTTGAGCATTATAGGGCACTGACATAGGGGAAACTAGCTGGAGGCCCTAAGCACAAGGTCCAATTTTATAGGATGGATAGAAGATACACAATCACAGAAATGCCCTCCTTTTGAAAGATGACTACAAGTATGGTGTGGGTGTATATAGGGGAGCTGGCCAAGATCCCCAACTACTTACTTGTATGAGGTCCTATGATGAAAACATGAGATGAAACAGAGACTAACTTGGTAATGCATGAAAAGAGGGCTGGGTGGCCAGTGCCTCAGGATAGGCAAAGACAAAGTCTCTCCAGCTTGCTGCTGTTTTTATTGGCCAGTGCACAGGGAGGGGTAGTGAGTTACTCCACGAGCAGAAGTGGCGATTATAGTGGGCTAGTAAAAGAACAAAGCAGTTCCTGTAAGGATGAGACAAGGGTCATAAAGACTCTATAGTTTCCCCAGTTGAAACTTTCACTACTGCTACTACATTGCTGTGAAGACCCTTGTCATTATCAGTCGGCCTCTTCTTGCCCTGTGAGCACCCTAGCATAGCTAGTCACAAGGCTCCAACTGTGACTGAAAGCTGAGAGCTTCTGCATTCCAATTTGGCTCACAGGGAAGGGCAAGGACAGCCTCGGATATCCACTCAATTTGTAATTCGTGGTCTCCAACAGGTGTACACATAGAAAAATTCTGAGACAACCTTAGAATCCTTAGCTTGGATGTTTGGTGAGGGTTTTCCTCCCGAGTCTAATCAGTAAGAGTGGAGAAAGTCATCATTTTATTAAGGCAAGGACAGGGAAACAAGGTTCTAAGGAATTTGCAAAACAAAGGACACATGACATCCCCAACAGTACACCAATAATTTGTTCTAAAGAAATTACGATCTGTGACATGATTGAGAATGCAAAATAGTTCTTTCATGGAATATCAGTGAGTTATAAGGTAACAGACAACTTGCTAATATCAGAAAAAATAATACATGAACAAAGTAGGGGGTTTAGATAAGGAATAGAAATCATAAATGTGAACTAGACAGAAATTTTGGGAGTAAAGAATGCAGGAATGTAATGACAAATATCATAGAGTGTTGAATTTTTTCTCTCTCTTTTTATTCCCCCCACAGCCACTCAACACACTCTGTGAACTTGAAGACAGGCTATTCAAAGACATATTTTCACAGAGAAGAAATTTGAAAGGAATGAAAAATCCTTCAGGATCTGAGGATTTATTAGACACCAATCGGCGATCTCACACTTATATTATGGAACTTCTATACTAAAGTTAAGGAGAGAAAAGGGTAGAAAGCTCTATAAAGAAGCAATGGGTGGAGCCTGATGTGGTGATGTGTGTGGTAATCTCAGCATTCTGAAAAACTGAGTCACCGGGACTACAGTTTTAGGCCAAGACTGGGAAAATAAGTGAGGCCCTGTCACAAAAAATAAAATAAAATAGAACTGGGAATGTAGTTTATGTGAAGACCCTGCGGTCAATCCCAAGTCCTATCACAAAAGGTTGAAGGGAGATACACCCATACACACAAAGTTCAAGTCTCCAATGGCATACAAACCAAAGAAGACTTCATTAAAACATTTTTGCAGTTCTTAATCGCAAGACTAGTATTTCTCAAACACAAAATCAAATCCTAGTGCTCGTATTTAATAGCTGTGCAACAATGGTTTATTCCTTTTTTTCTTCTATATTTTAATTATTTACAGAATTTTCAGAATATTACTTGTTTGTTTATTTATTTATTTATTTATTTATTTATTTATTTATTTATTTATTATTTGGTACAGGGTCTTGCCACATAGCTCAGACTTGTACTGATTTTCCTGTCTCAGCCTCCTCAGCATTGGGATTACAGGTGTGTTCCACCATAGCCAATTTTGACAGCCAGCACAATGCCGCTGGGGTTGCGGAGCTGCCATAGAATGCAATCGCAGGGATTGACCCTGGGTTCTTGAGCTTGCTAGGCTGAGCTATCTCCCCAGCCCAATTTACAGATTTTTTTTTTTTTTTTTTTTTTTTTTTTTTTTTTTTTTTTTTTTTTTTTTTTTTTTTTTTTTTTTTTTTTTTTTTTTTTTTTTAGCTAGGATTCAAGTTAACCAAATTAATATTATTCCCTAATCACTGTAGGGTGAACCAGCCTGCAAGCTCCAAAATGAGTGAATACCAAAGGCTTAAAAAGTCAAGTGGTCAAAATTCCACTCAGAGAATTTGAGATTCTCAGGTTTTTAGTTGGGTTGATGTTATTTGGAGTTCTGTATGCTTCAGTTACCTGAATGTCCAATTGCTTTGTCATAGTTGGGAAGTTTTCTGCTATTACTTCTGCCCATATTCTTTTTATATCATTTGTATTTTTTTTTTTTTTTAGAATTTTTTTAAAATTTTATTTATTTTTTTCTTGTTTCAGAACCTTTATTTGTTTATTTACTCATTTTTATGGCCGGCTCAGCCCACCCGAGGGCAGGGCTGGCGCAGCATGTGGTGCCGGGGAATCGAACCATGGTCCCTGAAGCCGCCCAAGCTATCCCAAGCAGGCGCTTTAGACCACTGAGCCATCCCGCCGGGCCCTATATCATTTGTATTGACTCTTTCTTTGTCATTGATTCCTATTCATCTCACGTTCTTCATTTTTGCATCATCTTGCAGATGTTGAATTATACTTTCCTGCATCCTGGTTGTTTTTTAAAGATCCTTTTTTACTTTTTCACTGGCTGCGACTGTGTCTTCAAGATCTGAAACACTATCTTTACTTTTGTTCATACAGTTTTGCCAACTTGTGATTGAGATTTTGTTTTCTTGTATATCTCTTTGAAATTGTTTCATGCGATCTATTTCTTTCGTATATTGCTCCATCAGGGACTCCATCATTTTTTTGTTCTCTAATTTTTATCGATGTCTTGTTGAGTAGTATTGAAGTCTCTCATTATAGTTAACCTTTCTCTCTCTAGCTCAGAAATTATTTCGGTTCTGTTTTCCTCTCTACCTTACTGTAGTTGTTTCCCTACTTGGGATGCTATTGATTTAGATATGTCTTTCTTAACTTCAGATATTATTTCTCCTGTTTTCCTCTCTAAGTTTCTCCAGTTGTTTTTCCACTTCATGTATTTCTTTTTTTATTTCACATATCTCCGATCTCAGTTGCTCTATAAGTTTCTGCACTTGTCTGTCTACCTCAGATGCTACCAATTCAGAGGTTTTGTCTGCATGATTCCCATTTTCTTCCATGGTAGTGTCTCCTGTATTTGATTTGGGTGGGCTTGCGGGCCCTGAGATTGCATCCTACTCCTTGTTGTTATCATTGTGTATGGAAGTGATCTCTGCACTTTGGTGAAGTTATGTTGTTAGCATCTATGGGCATTTGGTCTGGATCCCCCAAATTGGTCACCCTCCAGAAATGCCTAGCTATGTATCAGAGCTCGGGCTGCTGGCTGCTATGAGGCCCTGTGGGTCTGGACTGTGGGTGGAGATGGAGCTCTGGAGTTGAGGAGTCCTGGTAGACTCGTGGGCTAGATGGGTTGCCAGACGAGATGCGTGATGGGTTCAGTACTGGAGCTTGGGCAGAAGGAGTTAAAACAAAGGGGGGGGGAGGCCGAGGGTTCTTACCCAGCAGGCGCGCGGGCCAGATGGGTTCGGAATCAGAAGTCAAGGAGGAGGAGCCGAAAAAAACGGGGAGGTGGGCCGAGGGTCCTTACCCAGCGGGCATATGAGCCAGACGGGACCAGAAGTCAGGAGGAGAAGCTGAAAGAAACGAGGAGGCAGGCCAAAAGTCCTTACCTGGCAGGCGCGCGAACCAGACGGGATCGGGGCGAGATTCTCAGGTTGAAGAAGATGAACTTCTCTAGGGAGCCCATATTCATTATCTTAACAGGTGAAGGAAGAGAATACTGAAAAAACAAAACAACAACAAAAAACAAAACAAAACAAAACAAAAACCGGAAATCCAGGTAGAACTTGAGAATCCTGGTAAGTGCTTCCGCATGTAATACATTATGTTAATTTACAAGAACTAAGTTATCTCCTGGAGGCCTTTCACTTTAGGGGTGAGAAGCCTGAAGCTACAGTCTTTATTTAGTTCATCGGTGGTGGAGCCAGATGTACCTAGCCTTGTATTGTCCTTCCAGGTGCCAAGTTTTCACCATTCCTTATAGGATGCCATCTTCACACAGAGGGCCTAGGCCTTGGGCACACTTGCTGGTAAACATGGAAAGCCAATTGGTTAATATAAATCCTGCTCACAGCCACTTCCTAGTGGTCCCCATCAAGGACAGTCTGTTCTTGCCTGGGAATATTTTTTTGTGGATTCTGATTTTGTGTTCTGAGTCAGTCTTTCCTTTTCATTAAATCTCTTTCAAAGTTCACATTATCATTTTCTCTTATTCAACACACTGTCAGAATTGAGTCACTAGGATTTGTTCACTAAGATTTGAAATGGAAAGGAATTAGCTCCATTCTTGAAGTCATTTGTGGGCATATTGTTTATGATTGAAAAATCCTTTAATATTTCCTTTTTGGTTCTATTTATATTTTTTTTGTCAGTACACATCTATATTATATGTTATATACAGTCATCTTGGGAAGCGGTGTATGTATGTAATGTAGCTTGATTTTTTTTAAAATTTTATGTATTTGGTGCAGGGTCTCCCAATGCAGCTCAGGCTCCTAGCAATCCTCCCGTCTTCAGCCTCCCCAGTGCTGCGATTACAGGCATGTACCACCACACCCAGTCTCACTGTGGCCAGCTCAACGTGCCCAGGGGTGGGGCCGTTGTAGCATGTGGTGCTAGGAATCAAACCCAAGCCCCTGTGCTTGCCTAAGTAGGGGTTTAGTCCGCTGAGTTATCTCACTGCCTTTTGATTTTCTAATATTCCCTTCCTTTTCCCTTCCACCCTTCTCACTCTCCTCTTTTTTTTAAACAACAGTGTTCCATATTCCCATTTTGCCAGGAAAGAGAATTATAGGAGTACTGGAAAAATAGGAAGAAAAGGCGTCCTGTTTCTTTTTTCTTTCCATTGCAAGAACCATGTTCTGGTACTGATAGCACAGTGGTTGTCAGCAGTTCTAAAGTCAGCTTCACTGCACTGTTAACTGTCCTTGTAGCCACAGCCAATGGTCAGGATCACTTCCAAGAGATCACAGTCTCTGGTCTTCAGGTCTGCTTGGCCAGCATCCTGTTGGTACAACTCCAGTTTGGGGCAGAAGTATATCTATCTCAGTCTTTTCTTCTAGTTCCCTGCCCTGGGTTATGCTTTGTTCTCTGGAACTGTTATCCCTGGAATGTTGACACATTCCCTCTTCGTCCACTGGTGTCTTAACATCTCTGTAGCCCTGGGTTAGGATTGTATACCTTCTCTTGCAATATCTCACTCAGTTTCTTCAGATGCCTTTTCCCCTATTTGTAAAATTTCTGCCATAATGATGGTGTAACAGAGATTCCATTTTATGGGAGATCACTTCAGTTAACTTGAACTACAGGTAAACTCACTCCCTCAGTCCTTCCCATGTAGCTAACCATAAATCCACTTACAGAAAACCAGGGTCAAAAGATAGGAACAAATAGTTGGGGAATAAGGTAAACACTAAACTATACCACTCCATGACAGACAGATGGTCAACAGTGTTTGGAAAATGTAAACCTTGTTGCAATTGTGTGACATTCCTGTAAAACTCCTGAAGATGTGGTAATCAGGTAATATGGGTACTATGGAAGCCTGCAAACTACATAAGTTGAAAGCGAAGTTCAGATTAGTATTGACAATTAATGAATCTTGACCCAAAAATCTGGGCATCGGTTGTGAGCTTGCAATAGAAGCTTCCTTTGTTCCTTTGCACTTGATCTTCTTCATGGAAGCTTATCTTTGTGCACTGTCATCTGTTATTAGAGTATCTCAGACTTCCTACTGGTTATAGTCCATAATGGCTGTTTATTGGAAAACTTAATTTCTCTTTGCTTAGAGGGACATTAGGATAGGTGTAAGTTAAGGATTCCCAACATTAGCAAAAAGAATGTGTGCATATTGTATATTGCAAGAAACATCCTAGTTTTATCAGATTCTCAAAGGTGTCTGCAAGTGAGAGAACACTAAAGGCCACTGTTTTATGTTCCCAACACGAGCTGATTATGAGAAATTACCACGAATTCTTTGCTGCTTGCCTGAGCCCTTCTTCAGCCGTAATCATTGTTGAAAAAGCTCCTTCTGTGCACACAGGACCCCTGGCCAGGCGCCTTGTGGATGCCCTTCTCGTCTGCGCTCTAGTGACAGCATCATGCCTGCTGTCAAGTGGGTGTGCTGAGAAAGAAAGGCATTTTGGACTGAAAAGAACAGGGCTCCATCCCAGCTCATGAAAAAAACATCTTAGTGCTTTTAAGGAGGATGCCAGTGACATTTCGTTCAATTCCAAGGACAGAAATTATTTCACAAGAAAAAGCCATTTAAAGTGGCCTCATTTTTGACTCCTTTGTAGGACCTAACTGACTCATGGTTGATGATTTACTAACTGATTGATGATTTACTGACTGGTGATGTACTTTGCCTGCTTGTGCATGCCTTGTGCCTCACTGCTACATCAACTTTATAGCCAACTCTAATTGCTTGCTTAAACTCTCAGTTAAGATTCTGGATGGGAAATCTGATTAGCTCAAATAATACCTATTATTGACCAGGGATTATGCTATGTTCTCAGCAGAAAGCTTTCTTTCTTGTATAATATATGCACAAATAAAGATGTCTAAAGAGAAGTATGTGAAAAGGAACACACAGTTGAGGATATAACTGCAAATGTGATTCAGGTCCAGGCAAGGAAGAAGTGTACATGGTTCTTAATAAATTGTAAAAAATATAGGTTTAGAAAGTAAAATGAAGCCTTAAGTTACATAACATTATGATTTTAATACGCACTAGATATATGAATATTGCTTTATTTCACCTTTGTGTGACTTCCGTAAAAGCTAAGATGAAAACCACCATTTACTTTATCCATGAAATATTATGTCTGTAATGACATGAGTTTAAAGTATGATTTTTTTTTTTACACTGAGGAAATGACAGTCTGACCCCATATTTCCTTGAGCTGCTGTCGTAAGCATGTAGACGTCCTAGGATTTAAGCTATTTTGACTTGTTAGGAATCCCACCTGTGTAATGACTTTGGTCAGTCCATCTGACACCTGTGTCTACCTGATCCCTAGTTGAATTCTGAACAACTCAAGAATAAATCTTTAGGCATCTAGAAAATTGGTGATTCTCTTATGAAAATATCTACAAAGTGTGACAAAAGGCATAAAAATAATTTCTATTCTTTACAGTGCTAGGCTGTGTTTTTCCCTTTATTCCTTTAATATCACCAGACAAGATAGGTTTTATGAATCTGGGTAAAATTCCAATCAAGAAGGTTCAGCAGATAGCACAGTTCAGGGAATGGAATTTTCAGGCTAAATTGAATTTAGTAGGAAATCTTTGCTGTCTTTGGCAACAATGCTTTTGGAGAAGGTTTAAAGGGTCCAATGGCCAAGTATTTGACTATCCTGACCACTATTCAGTCAACTCTAAAATAAAACTCACAGAGGTAACTATACTCTTCTTCCTTTGGGTAGCCATACTGGCCAAAAGAGCTGAGGCTGAGTGGCTTAACATGGAGAACTCAGGGACTCATTTCTCCTTTTTCATTCTCCCCTTCTACAACTTTTGTTTTAGCCTTCTTCTCTGAGTCCTGAGAGGGTTCTTACCTCTGACTCCTTCAGCACCCTTGGATTTTCCAACTAGGCTTTTGCAACAGTTTATCTCTTGGCTTCATGATAGGAATGCCCCCATCTCCATAAGGTAGACCCTTCACACTGTCAAAAATTGCTATCTTTTGAGTTTTGGGGGACTCACAGTAGTCAACTTCATTAGATTCCTTTTTCATTTGCTTTTATATTTCCCTATAATTATGTATGATGAGGGAGAGAAGATCCTTTCTATCTAAGCAGGAGAAGCCCAGAGGCCCTGCTGACAAAAAAAAAAAAAAAGAAAAGATACAAAATGTTCCACCCTTGAGGGAGACTGCCATGGGAACTGGGGTTACTTTCCATAGAGCAGCTAGCCAGGAGCAGGGCCTCTGGGGTCCGCCTTGATTTGAGCTTGTGCTGCCAGGGTCCCAGGAGAGAGGACATAAAGAGGAGATGACCCCAGTTAGGGATGGTGCTAACAGGAACAGGAGCAGAGCTAGCTGGACCTCAAAGACTCAGGGTAAGAGGTGGTGATGGGCCATGCCAGGCCAAGGCACTAGTGCTGTGCTCCTCCTTGTGTCCGCTCTTCTCTGTGGCATGTAGGTGCGGATGGATGGAAGCAGCAGGGAAACATGTTTTTCTACTCATGCTGTTTGAAGCTGCCTGGTCTTCCATGGTTGAGTGGCAATGAAGGACCAGAAAAGTAATGAAAATATGCTGTTGTGGAGTGTGTTCTAACCTAGGACTAAGCTTGTTCTGGACACGGAAACAACTTTCAAATAACTTCTAATTTAATCACCATAACAACTTCAGGTGGCAAGGACAGCTGTGGTCCCTCTTGACGGAGTGAGAAACTGAGTGGCAAAGAGTGAAAGAGTACAAATTGACCCAGGGAGACATAGAGAGCTGGAGCAAAATGGAGCGGACTCAGCCCATGGTTCCTCAGACTTCCCACTGGTTAGGTAAAATTAGTGTGTCCGGGGCTGAGGAGATAGCTCATACGGTATAAATGCCTGCCTGGCAAGTGGAACGACCCAGGTTCTAACCCTGAGACCACATGCTGTGCTGCCCTCCATTCCCCAAAACTGGGCACACTATGCGATGCACAGAAATCAGGTGTGGTGGCGCATGGCTTTAGTCTTATCACTGGGGAGAGTTTGATAGAGGATCACTATGAGTCTGACCTGCATAGTGGGATCCTGTACCAAAAAAAAAAAAAAAAA